>HG995133.1:6587704-6789016 GCA_905333015.3 Bombus campestris | reverse complement strand
AAACCTATATCGGTTCATTACATTAAAGTATGCTATTTAGAAATACAAATTTTATTACATATATAATAAAAACATTAGAAATTAGAGAAATACAATAAAACATTCTCTTTCTTTATTATGTTTTCATTTACCATCGTAATTTTGCAAAGGATCGATAAATTCTACAGGTTATAATTAACTCTGCAATTGATAAACCGAAATTGAATAATAAAATACTCTTTCCTGCTAAAGAATTAACTGTGGAGTCAAACAGGGAGTGTGAATTGTTATAGAAAAATAATAACTGTAAGTTATAACAATTAATTATATCACTTGAGACATTATTAATGATAATAAAATAATAACTGATCTAGCTGAAAATACGATGTTTGCTCGAAACATATCTTTTAAATATAAAATTTAATAAAGGATTAAAAAGTTTGATATTAAATGATTTTTATGGACCAAAGGTATAACACACTTACCGAATTATTATTATTATATTTGAATTAACTATTGTGAAACGATAATTATTCATTCCTTAATATAAGAAATTGAAAACGTTAAATTAAATAGAATTATAAGGAATTATTGGATTGCCAAAAATATAAAATATTATTAGGACATTGTGTTACTATTGTAAGAGTATGTTTTCGTTTGTATCTGGACATTTTACTTTCATGTTTTTGCATTCTCTCTACACGTTATACAACGCGCACATAGCAAAATCTAAAATATAAATGAACTCTGTCGTTTTCTTTCCTCGCGAGTAGATTGCATCGAAAATTTAAAATTGAACAGTCGGAGGACATGCGAGTACGATTTTCCTTTACCATTGAAATTGACTTGAATCGAATTCTGTTTCGAAACCTGGCCGAATACGTGCACCTATACCAGCCCATGTCTACTAGATCAACGCTGCAATGAAATGATTTTCTAGCACGTGGAAATCTTTCGCCTGTGTGATTGCTGTTCTCAATCTGCGGTAGATCGGACCGATAAAAGTTTAACGAGAACCGCCGCCTTCCTACGATTTCATTTCTTCTATGCCGTCATAAATATGTCCTGCGACGCTTCCTTTACAATTTTTCCTAAATATATTATGTCATTATTTTAAACATTTGGATGTAGAATGTTGTAGTTTCAATATTTTGAACATTTATCTTTATACGTTTTTGTAGTTTAGTATATTACTATTATACTCTGTTATAATGTATAATAATGTTATACTTTGAAATATTGTACAGTGACTACAAAAGATAGATATTTGTATACCATTGCATTTACTATAGTATTTGTAGACTATTAATTAGGCCAAAGTATAATAAATTTCGTATCGTCTAGTAATAGGGCTACAAAATATCTTGTATACCTCACAAAAATTCATTTCGTAAAGAAATCATAGTATGTACGAGTAATTTTTGTAAACACTGTACGTCGTTTTCACTTTAACAGTCAATTTATTAAATGATTACATATTAATAAAACTCAATATTCGATAAGACTATTTTTAACACTTACTATATGCTTAAAATACATCACGCTGTATACTAACTTTAATATATATTTAATAATAAATATGTTTTAACTTTTTATAAATATACACATTGCCTTAAAATTTAGCCAATATAATCATGACATTTGTGTTTCATTATAGCGCTAATGAAATTTCAAGATATTTTATGTAATACAATATATACGTAAAGTTTATTTATGTACAGTAAATATTTCAAATACATTCGTGAGCCATTCTACGTCATTACATGAAACGGCGGTGAAAATAATCGAATCGTAGAAAGGAATGGTACAAATCCAGTCTCGATAACGGTCAGGTAGAGCAAACTCCGAAAAAGAGTCGCCGGTCAGCCGTGAAATAATTACACCACTATACCGGCTGCAGAAATCGAACGCCGATGCAAAAATGATTTATCGGTCTTAACTGAGCGGCCAGTTCCAACACATGATCGCGATTACATGCGTGTACGTAGCTTCAACGATTGTTTCCCTCGGTCCATGGCAATTTCCATTGTTCGTTGGGGCAGGCGTAGCGTTGCGTATCGCGCGAATCCGCGCGCTCGTGGTAAATAACAAATGGGTCACGTCTACCGCGTAACCATGATCCATGGAAGTAGTCAGAACGAGAGAAAGGGAGAGAGAAACAGCTACGATAATGCCACGTGCAAAGCGTGTTGATGTAGTCGCATTTGGAACGCAGCGGAAGAACATGCGCGTGCAGCGGAACTGCGTTCCATTCTATGGCATCATTCAAAATTTAATACGATCCTATAGGGACTCGCTCTCGGAAAATCCTATAAGGATTTTCGATCTAATGATCTTCCGTTCGAAAGGTCTCGCGACTCGTGTCAACGCCCCTCGAAATATATAGAGAATGATTCCGAAATCGTGTTACAACTCGTAAAAAATAAATTGAATATACAATCGGGGATAAAAGTAAGCGGACAGACAGTGGAAATAGCGAAGATTCGTATGACTTGTTTGGTATAGACAAATGTAAATATTAACTTGAATTGTTTATTACACAATCTATGTGATACAAGGATATATAACGAATAAAACTTGAATATATAATAATGGATACTAGCTCGATTATTGAACTCTATGCTTTATTCATTTTATTTATTTTAGTGAAACATTAAAATTACACTCCACGGAAGTAAACGAAATGTGTCGTGAAAATCATTTATAGGTAGATTGTAAATAAAGAGGAATTCGGCAATTTCATAAAAAAATTATCGAATTTCTAGACAGTTCGTGCAGTTCACTCGACGCGAAATAGAGAATTGAAGTGCGATACGGAGGCCTGGCACGCTCGCTTTTGAATAATTAAAATAAATGTTTCACGCGCTGACGCGTATAATGTCTGTATCTTTTTCCGCGGATTCTGCAATATTATTTTGTGTTCTATGCACGCTGGCGCTTGATAAAACCTCGGTCAATTTATTCTTCTCACGTTGTCTCCATTAAATTTATTTTATAAAAAGGGCCGACTTTTCATTGCGAGTGGCCGATGACGAACTCGAAGAACAGCGTGAATTTATAATGATACTACGCACATCCTAACCCCAATCCATTTAAGAAATATGAGATACACGTGCGCACAAAGATGTTTGATCTGTTTGAATAAATTGCGGGATTCTTGATTAAGTGATTAATGGACTATTTGGAATTAATAAAAACTTTGCACTATTCCAAACAGAATGTTGAATCGATAAAACAGCATGCTCGGAGAAAGAAATCGCTGTATTTTTTCAGACAGTGCAATCTAAAATATCTGTAGCTTTTATCGGTATTTTATTTATTCTACACTTTGAAGTAATATAATAAAGTAATATACCTATATATTAGACATTATACACTTTCCATTACATATACATATACAAATAATAATAATTTCAGTGATTTTCAAACACAGTCTTTTTAGTCTTCCTTTTAACAAATTTAAGAAAGTATAGAAACAGTTTCATATTGATTTAATCCCTTGACGCTTACATTTCTCTTTAAGAATTTTGACATACACGCGTTAAAACAAATTTACAATGGACTATAAATTAACTTTTTGCTTCTGTATATATGATAATATTTTTTAACATAGTCAAAAATATAAATATACCAAAATACATGTATACTTTGCCGGCTTGCTTTTTCCATTCCGATTCTCTATTCCATTGTGTCCTCGATAGTTTCTCTACTAGAGAAAGCAAATCGGGACAATCGAGTTTCAGAGCACACAGAAAGGCGTGTAAAAATCATAAACCGGAACAATAGTTTTCAAATAACGATATCTCCTTGGTTAGTACTATTTCAAATTGTACAACCTCGATGCCCTCTCCTTCCCCCCCTCTCTCTCTCTCTCTCTCCCTGCTCTTTCTTGAAAAACAAGCGGCTGAAATTCGAAAAATTTCATATTCACTAGATGGCGCGTATCCCAGTGTACCTTTGAAATTCGATTTCCAGTGTTCGTCCACGGGGTTAAAGAGGAGGTTGGCGATGAAAGAGATGAAAAGGGTGGTTGAGTCAGAAAGGAGAGGTGTGAATTTTGGCGGCTGCGGTAGTTATAGCATTAATGACTGTCTAGTTCAAAGGGAATTTGAAGATGAATTCAGGGAGCCGTGTAACGAGAACACCACGAACGAGGTAGACGCGGGACTATGTATATTAATGCATCCGTCCCAACAAACTACCAACGATTTTCAAATGCTAAACACGGTCCTTCTTAAGTTTTCTTGTTCGATGTCTACATTTGATTAGTTTTCATATTGTTCGTTGTTTCGGAATGCATACTTTCGAACAAAGAGGTATGTCTAGTACGTTCTGTAAATTTTATGGCTTTGTCATCATCTGTGCACGTAATTTTTAATAACAATTTCTTTCCGTATGAAAATAGCAGATTGATGTTAGAAATTCAGGAACACCGAAATGATACATATATCTCATTTTGTATCTTTATTCTTGTTTTTTTTTTTTTTTGTCTAGACCTCGGATAATATTTTTTTCATTTACAAGTCTCTCCTCCTCCTTGTTACAAATAAATTACAAGGACGAAAATCGATCAGCCTGAAACTAATTTATCTTCATTATTCTTTATTTCCGTGACTATAGAAATTTCTGACGAAAGAACGCTTCTGTTAACAGCTTGAGAAATCTCGTAAAAATAACAAATTGAAAAAATATATTGAAAGGAGTGAATAAACCGAAAGGGAGAAGATCCAATGAGAATTTCTTGTGATATACACGTACATATGAAAAACGATCAAGCCGGCACGATCAGTGCACTCGTTACCGTGAAGCATCGTAAAACGCACCGCGTGACGATGAAAAGATCGTTAACACACAGCCGAACATTTTATTAGCACTTCGTTCCGGATCAAAGCCATTAATGGCCGTCCATCGATTCCATGGTCCCTGGTGTCAATCGACTGGAACTGGCCGATGTTGAAAAACGCGTAAAACTGCAACCAATACTATCCATGCGCCAAGTAATTATTTCTCGTTTCACGAATTTGCGCAGGTACACTATGAGTTTACATATCATATCGATAGAATTACATTTTAATTAAGTAATTATTTACCACCCGTGTTATTATTTACATCAAAATTGCTGTTTTTTTCAATAGTAAACTGATACGTATGATTTCTGTTTAAATATCATTGTGAAATAAAATGTTTCCAAATATCTAAAAATACGCAAATATTTGCATTAAATTATTATAGATATTTAAAGCCGTTGTCAAAGCGTTTTTAAATTGATGTATAGTTTTCAAGGGAATTAAATAATAGAAGATAAAAAGTAACATTAAAATGTAAATACCTAATGTATGTGGAGTATGTCTGACTATAGACGATCTTATATCACTTAGACCACGTCTTCTATGTTTTTACGTAAAATAATTTAAAATTATTGTTGTAGATATTTTTAGTCAAGTACATTTGTTTAATTTACACTCGATATTGTGTTCGACGTAATGAAATCAATATAAAATAGGAAGCAGTGTTAGAAACCAGTTTGTAACGTTTGTGAAATACGTTTAACTATAGACAACGCCATATCACTTAATTTCTGTCTTTTAGATTTCTTACGCCAGTATCTACATTAAGATATTATAAATATCTAAAGTTAATTGCTAAAGCATTTTTTAATTAATACAAAGTTGAAATTAAATACAAAGGACAATTCTTAAAGAAATATATTAAAAAATATAGAGCAGTATGTCTGGTTATAAATAATGCTCTACTACTTAATGGAAAGTATCGAAACTAGTGTATATGGAATACATTATGCATCTGGTCATAGATAGTCTTTTATCACATAATAGAAAGTAGCATGAAATCAAAGCGTAGCGAATTCGTTATATGTCTGACTATAGATAAACCCCTGCTACTTGCTAGAAAACGTTGAATTCGCTTCGTAGAAAATACATAGTACGAGTATATATCCGACTATATACGATCTTCTGCTACTTAAACTCTATTTCCTACATACTTTTTCGCGTGCCCTTAGCGTTGAATCGAAAACGAATTCCAAGGTTCCCGTGCAGAATCGCGTGAACAAGGATAACGTAGTATTCAATTCACAGGTCGCTACGTGTGTTAAGACCATAACTCCACATTAAGATAATTAAACGAATTAGAACGTGCAGCTTGAGACCTCGAATTTCCTAACTTAACTTTGTGCGGTCACTTTGCAAGTTCTAAGCTAATATTTGGGATGCAATTTGAAAATGTGCTGCATCTACTCGCATTGCATGCAACATTCAGCGAACTTTGTATAAAATAATGCACTTAGAAAAGTGTATAATTCCTCACTAGCTTTATTATCTTGTACGAGTATAAAAATATATTGTATCACTATTGTATGCTTTAATATGACAATATTTTTTGCTAAAAAGAATTACGCAGTGTTGATAATCTTTTAGCAGTTGATTAGAAAGTTGTGTTTTCTTATTACAAAAAAATATTTTATAGTTCCGAGGACTTTTCTATCAGAAATTTTTCTATAAAATATAAATTAGCAGACTATAGCATAAACCATGTAATCCCAGTACATTGATACAGTATTGGATATTAAATATCTGGAAGCATTTTTTTTTAATGATTTAATTTCACTTAATGTATTAACTATTATGTCATTTTGAAATATATAGAATTAGAATACGTAAAGGTTCGGTGAATTCGTAGTTTATGTTATATATCATATGAGATTAATATTCTGAAAGAACAATTTTCTACAGTTTTGCAAAATTCTGTTTAAACAAGTACAAGTTTCCAAAAAATAAAATTCGATCTTTGTATAGCGTGACTAAATGAATAGTTATTTCGTAGTGTATGAGATTTCATTTTGGTGGAACAATCGTTACGAATTGCTCGTCGAGCAGTAGAGCACTAAAACTGTTTACTTTGATGGAAAAGTTCGCGTCACGGCTATGCATTTACTGTAAAACGATATTGCGAGAGGAAACAAACAATTCCATATAGATTTCTACTCCCATGTTTTGGCAAAATTGATTGGAAATCGAATGATAAAATCCACAGTTGGAGTGGAACGTTGAAACCTTCGAGGATCTTGCTTTTTTACGAATTCTTTACTCTCTGCACGAATAATGGAATGTAATAACATGAAAATGTCGAAGTAATTAAATGAGATGTAATTCAATTTTTTTTCTCTTTCGTAAAACCCTCATTTCGGGATGGTTTCATAATTATTTTATGGAACAATTACTTCTCGTCATATTTTTTCAATGATTCTTTGTCTTTTTTCATTGTTATACCGAATAAGTTTTACCTTGCAAAGAGAAAATTCACTATAGGCAGGATTTCTTTAACGTTGTTTTCAAGATTAGTAATTTTTATCCATAACATTCGGTTTGATATAAATCTTATTTACAAGTAGAATAAATGTAATTTAAAATTTTAAGAAGAAAGTCTTTTGGTGTATTTTTTTAATTGAAATCTGCGTAATTTTCAATACAACGTAAGGACGTTCTTATTGAAAGAACTTATTAAAATTAAGTTTACTTATGTTTGTATTGCGACAGTAAAGATATTCTTTCTTGATATAATTTTCCTATATTATTAAAGAAAATGAAAACGAAATAAAAATAATTATCAAATGTTCGTGAAGAATAATTGGGATATATTTGATTTAGTATCTTCCTGGCATTTTTACTACCATAAAATGTAGGGGAGTACATCCATTTAAACAGAGGCGTATAAACAGAGTTTACGTGTAAGAGTGATAATGAAACACTTTGCACCATGTTCGATAGTGTAACTCGTGTTTCGGGGCGTGAATCAGCATCAAAGGTACAGGTCCAGAATTTAATGTTACCTTCGGTGAAACGGGACATGAAACCTTTAACCTAGATTCTTTGAAGTCGCGTTTCAACACACAGCTTATACCTCAGCTAAATTAATATCTCATTAAATAAACTGCTAAAACGACGCGATTACTATTTTGCCGTAATTACTTTGCAACAAAATATAATTACTATTAATATAGTATATATAATTCCGAAAATTAAGATCTAATTCCGCGTGGAAGTTATAAAATTGAAGAGTATAGCCGTGGAGTTGAAATGTAAGGTAAACGATGTAAGTGGCAAAGGATGAAGACTTGCTATAGAAATAAAAACGAATCTACCTCGATCTTTCCTACATCTTACATTTCCTTCCTCCTACATGCTTTTATGTATATGTCTTTTACGCATTTTTTCCCACGTCAAAATATTATAGATACGGAAAATTGCTGCTAGAGAATCTTTTAATCAGAAACTTTTCTATTTTCCACGAAAAATTTGTAAAAGTGAAATTGTATAAAATAAGAAATTGTATTGAAAATTATTATATTCTGTATTGCCATATGATACGTATTTTTACGTGACACACAAAACATAATTGTAGTAACTTAGGTGATGGTGTTTGTGTTAGTTTCTAAAGCAAGGACAAGGAATGATGGTTATTGAGAGTTAAGTTCGTTTATTCGTATGAGCAATGCTCACCATATAGCTGACTATAATCGTCGTGCGTCTTCTACTCGTCTTCCAAACTCCAACTCCACGTCTTCACGTCTTCACGTCTTCCCATCGACTTCCCGACTCCAACTTCACGTCTTCACGTCTTCTCCTCGACTTCCCGACTCCAACTCCTCGTCTTCACGTCTTCACGTCTTCTCTGCCACTCCCCAACTGCAACTGCTCGACCCCTTAATGTCCTCTCCTTTCACCCCCAGATGTGCCTGACCCATTTTCAGGTAGATCCCCTTTAATTACAACGATGTTGTAAAGGGCCTCAGGTATGGCCCATTGTCAGGTAGATCCCCTTTAATTACCCCGATGTTGTAATGGGCCCCAGGTATGGCCCATTGTCAGGCACGTCCCTTTTCCCGATACTACATAATTGCCATTTATCCAATTTTGATTTTAAGCATTACATTTTAATAAATTCAGTTCAAGATTGATGATATTTTTTTCAAATATAGATAACTTCGCGTTCTATAAATTAAATGTCATCGCTGGGGAGGTTGGACATGTACAAAACACGGTTGCGTTGACCGGTTTATGAATAAGCTATGATTGTAACGGAGGATCGTACGGACTGGTGTATGGCTAACGCTGGAAGCCGAATGATACACTAACGTGGATGTACCAGTGGCACACGATCACTGGGAGCCACAAGGTAAGCTTCCGTTGACGAACCGGTGTATGGCTAACACTGGGGTCCACTGAGGAAAACGTGGGCCAACCCCATGGCACACGTTCACTAGGAGCAATTTGGATTAAGGATGGTGGATCTTGTAACCTACTATCAGCTAGCATATCTCCACTGGCAAAGGTATACCATCATGGAATACCCGTTGGTTTACCTAACGAAAACTTTCAGGATTATTGTTTAATACGATTTACGCGAAGTAAAAATCAACAAAAATACACAGACCACCTAAAAAAATAACAAGGATCATTTATTATTAAATTGTCGTGTAAATTCGATTTAGTAAATAATGTCAGTAGCTGTTTTAGGACTTTTGTGTTTAATACACGGATACAAATAGGAATATTGCATGGGTATTATATATAAATCATGAAAATATTTGAATATTAGTATAGAAATATTTTACGGATATATTGCGCGTGTTATAAATATTTTGAAGCTTTATTGTATAAGATAAAAATATATATTGTATTAAATAAGAATTGTGAATGTATGAAATACATGTGAAAAATCATTTATTTCGAATTATTCTATGCATATCCTTGTTAAACCAAAATAAGCAAAACAGAAAATTTCTAATACAAAAGTACAAGTTTCAGACTTCCTTTTACCCGCTACTGTACAAATAACATTCGACAGGAATTTGTCTTTTCTTCATATGGATTGTTTATTATCGACGAAAACTACGTAGTATGTGTAGCCGAGGGAAAAATTTTGACAGCGTGACACAATCCTGTGAGGTGAAGGAGGGATCACCGGAGGCGAAGTAGGGTCGTTGCCGAATTACTACAGTCATTTTTGCTGGTGGCGAAGCGATTTGCATTTAAACAAGCCAGGCATGTCCCTGGGGATTGTGTCGAGGCAGTCGGGTGATGGGGACGTCGTTGGATCCGTCTGTCATCACCTCGAAACCAAAAGCAGGATCAATTTACCAAGTATCGACTTTACTGCGGTTTTATTATCCTGTTTACTGTCTTCTTCGTACCGTTTACTTCGCCACGACCACACGGCGACCTGTTAATCTATGTACCCGCGCACAGACAAAGACGAGCAAGAAGTTGCCTCCTTATACATTTTTATTGAGCTATTATTCTACCGTAATGTGAATCCATCGATAGAGATCCACCGGTATAACGTGAGACATCGGGGAGGATAAAGAGTCCCGTCGTTTCCTGCTTAGCTGAACAATAGAAGGAAGAGAAACCTATGGATAGTTAAATAGATTCGATTGTAACTGGAATGGAAGGTAGAAGGAAGAATGGGAGGAAGAACGAATGCACGCACGGATAAAAATCACATTACAATCAAACATCTGGAACTGTACGGCTCGTTAGGCATATGTGGGCAATATTAACCTTGTTGTGCTCCTTTCATCTTTGTGTTTGCATTTCTTTAGATATCTTCTTTCTTTGGAATACGGTAGAAACGGATACAGAAGCTCGATTATCCCAGGTGATGTGCACCGGGTCTATCACGGATAGTCGAAAACTCCGGTAATATGAAAATGTCTACTAGTGTTCGTAGATCGTATAATAAGATTATTAAGAACTTTCGATAGTGTCATGTTGTACATGTATCTACGTTTAATTAATTATCTAGTCGCTTGAAAATCTGATTAATTGTTTTATCAATACCAGACCATTTATACTTTCGCTACTCCTCGTATTAGAATTTCGAAAAAGAAAGCTCGGATAATACTCGGTAAAATTATATTGAATACCAGATATTTAAAAATTGTCTATATTCTATGATAATGTCTGTTGCAATATATTTGGGGTTGTGCAGACAAGAAAGAAAAACAAAAATTATTTTTAACTAAAGACAAGATGGTGAAGATGTCCGCCTTTATCATAAATATGTACTCTTTCAGATTATTTTGTAATTTTATTTATTAAATTGTAGTTTTTTTTTCAAATTAATTTAAATTGTATTAAGTTTTATTTTGTGTACTAATATTCATTCAGATATTATGTTTACTATTAATATTTGTATACATCTATAAGCGAAGATTATTCCTACTCATATTACTGGAGGTTCTAAAATTGAAACAAGAATTCAAATTTGGCACTCATTGTCGGAGAAGACTGCACCATAATTAAGTATATATCTTTGAGTTTAGTTGAACAAATAATTTTAAAAAGTATTTATCCAATATAAATTACTCGAGTAATAATTTAAACAGTTATTGTAATTTTCCGTTCTTCGGCTTGAAAATATTAGCAAACATTTTGTTTTACCTCGTTTGGAGGAAAAGCGTAAAAAAAAATATTGACTGTACGTAAATAACATTCTTTTGTTGATCATATTAATAGGGAAAATAAGTGATACGTATGTGTTCTGCGTACTTACAAATAAATTAGAAATAATAGCTCGATATAAGCTGTGAAAACTCATTATATGCTAATGTTCGCTTAAATTTTACATGTTCCGAGGAATTACGGTAAAATCTGTAAAATAGTGTTGCAGTAATTTACAGATAGTCACGGGTCGTTAAAACACGTGGGAAACTTGCAATGTACGAACAAAAGATTTTTTCACAGTATATGGTAACTTAGTGACATTGTGCTTCGTATCATTCGCGTTGTTGGGAGAGAATGAAAAAGGAAATCAATGGAGAAACTAAAATACGTAAAACGCGTATAAAAAATATTGAATAGTATCTATCATCAAAATAATTTGAGTGTTCTATGCGCACAAGACGATTCCAAATGTCGTCGTAGTTGTTCTGTTTGAGTTGGAAACACATTATAACTACAAAATAATAAAGCATAATATAATTAGAAAATTTAAGAAAATCGGTTGAAATAAATATTAAACACGATAATTAAACCGCTGATTTTTGCGCGGAATTTCATATTTCTGTGAAACATAGTAATTTGTTTCGCTTACTGAAAGCTATGACGAGTGCTGCACTTTGAATATTTTCTATATTTTTCTATATTATATGCATTCTCTAGATTTTTGTGCTTTTATATTTATTATAAATGCATAAAAATCCGCAGCATAATGACGATGCATCAGAGATATCCTGACGATCGTATACAAATTTCACTGTCTCATTTCCCACTGCTATTGATATCCCTACTCGTAACTTGACCTGGAAACGTCAGTTGTCTCTATACGACAATTCGCGACACGGAAAGATTGGTTACTGTCGAAATACACACGGTGATTTCTATTCAGAGCGAAGACAGTTTACTTATTACATATACTACCGTCACAAACTTTACGTGACGAACTTCTTCGCGCCCAGAGATACTCAACACGATAAAACTCTTGGACCGAGCGCGAGATTACAGGGATTCCACTACTGGGACTTTGTGGACAGTTGACACATATAAACGACTAACACGTTAGAATTGTTTCTTTTTCTAGCACTTACTCGCGATGTTTTATATTTTCTGATATAGAAGTTTCTATTTGTAATAACAGAAAATAATTTATTACAATGATTTCTCTTGGTTTCTTCCATTTTGTGAATGAATCCGTTCTGCTGTTATGTATATTGAAAAAATCTTCGACAAAAATGGTTTAGAAGAAAAATTTCTTACGGCTACATAAACGTCGAGTCTTAATATTTATTCAATCTTGATATTCCACGGTGTTTGATGGCGCGAATGAAGTGCGAGTGAGAAAATAGAAGCAGAGAAAAGCGTGTAACTTGTACCAAATATCAGCTGGTGTCGTAACACCTATGGCTAACTGTATATGCCAGCAAATATTCGTCGTGAAAATTTAAAATCTATAAAAGTAGTTCATTGAGAAAATTTATTGAAAAACTCGGCGTTGGATGAATTTCCTAGGTGACTAAATAATTTCTTGGCGGGAGTTACTTGACCTGTAGTCGGTTTATTTTGAAGGGCCGAGAAATCAAGAACCAAGTGCACTTTCCGTAAAAGTATGAATTATCACGAGGCTCAGCAGGCAATTCGCAGAAATTCTAAGTGTGGACATAACAAATTAGCTTGAAGTAAAAATTGCGGCAACATAATCTACCGTACTGTGTATTACGTTAACGCGTGCCGCGAAGAACTGAAAAGTGGGGCTTCGGAAGCATCAAAGGTGGAGTCAGAGTTGAGTAGAGTACCACTCTACTTTCTTCTGTTCCGCTAGCTAACTTCTCGTCTCTGAACACTGTTAACCCTCCGCTTCTATCTTGTTAATACAGTAGCGTAATAGCACGTGTTCTTCAGATTTTCAAACTTATTTTCATTATTCAAACGTTTTAAATCAAAAATTTAAAAAATCTTTGAAACGGAGCTTTCACAGTTTCCTTTAAAATAGTCGATGCACTAGAAGATTGGTTAGATGGAGTAAAATATTTTCCAAATGCTAAATTTGTGTTTCCAAAAACTTTAGTGGTTGAGAGGAAATTATTATGCTATTATATTTCATATTCTTTTCATTAGAGAATTTATAGATTAGCATGAATTACATAAAAGAATAAAAGAATTAAATATATCTTCGAAGTAAAATATTTATTATTAGTTATGCTTACTAGTTATGCAATCCTCTGAAATCGATAGTATATTTATCCGTATATTTCTGTTTGTACGATTAACTAGAAATTGGAGGTGTTTAAACTATCTGTAAATAACGATAATGAAGGCTATTATTATTAAATAAAACAAAGACTATTGTTGCGTCATATTTTGTGCTTTCTTTTTATAAAATGGAATACTATAATTGAACTAATTTAAAGCGAATCCAATCAACTTGCTCCAAGTCGGAGACGTAACGAGAATAAACAGCATAGTCCGAGGTAAGAAGAGATCCAGTTAATACGAAGCGCCGTTGTCGTTGTCGTTTTCGTTTTAATGTTCAGCTCTGTAATTTCTGAGGTGGTTATGCAAATCGGGACGAAGAAGAGACCGGGCATAAAGCAACAGTCACGAGCTGGGAGCACAAAACGACGGTCAGGATTCTCCCTTTGCTCCAGTTAATTATTATAATGAAGCGTCCTGCACAATTTGTGTACACAATGTATTATTCTCAATAAATTGTCGGATCTACGATACACCTAGTTTATATGCATGCATCGTCGACAGCTAGACAGCTGAACTATATTCACTTTTCGACCAAATAAATGCTTTTATTTGATAGCTTGGCTACACAAAATCAAATATCGCAATTGGATCGTTTAATATCCCTTACATTGGGAAGTAACATGGAGTAAATCGTGTTTAGAAATAAACAATTTTTGTTCTACCCCTAAAAGCAAATTGAGGGAAACAGTAATTTTTGGACTTCGTTTTAGATTGATAATAGATAAAAGAAAATCTTGTGTCTTTGATTGATTTTAAACTGGATGTTAGAAATAGTTTGTGTATATGAATTTTTCAAAACCAAATAAAAAATGCAGGTACGTATCTAGATAAATTATTCTGAGAAATATTCCGAGGAAAAATAAAATTTCTAGAGTTATATATAAGGTAAAGATGTAGAAGATAATGGTGTCGAGTGGTAGAATAGTGAAATTCTTTCTAGCTATCGCGATTTATGGACATTTATTTCAGTCAACCATTAAAGAATATTTCTTCCAGTAACACAAAATATTTGCCGAATAGTCTGACATAAAATAAATTAGCAACTTCGTTCTAAGAGTATTTTTTCCAGTTTTAACATGTATTCCCCTTTTCGGTGTTGTCGTTAAGTTGACCGTCGTTCAGTTGCAGCTGCATTCAAATGAACGAATATTTCGACTTAATTAGTATCTCTCGGTGAATATTCGGCCAGGCCCGTGTAACGTTTGGCGGAGCATCGTACGCATTTACATCGACCCGCTGCTGTACGCAGCTCGAAATATGCAAAACAGATTATCTAGGCGACTCGGTTGCGGCCAGAATGGATAGCACGTATCTACGTGCTTACGGCGAAGTCGTTAGATTATTCATTAAATTCTCCCTTATATATGTATATTTTGATAGTTATTCCAGTTTAATAGGGAAGCAATCGTTAAATAAACTCGGGAGTTAATATTGTAATTTGCAGAAAAATGACACGGCGCTTGTTAGAAGTTAGTACACCTGACAATGGGTCAATGTTATTGTAGTTATACTGTTTGTAATAAGAAACAAATAATTTAACGAAAACAACATCAACGTGAAAATATGGATATGAATGTTCCAGCTTCTGTTCTTTTTTTTTTTCTATTAAACGCTGTCATTCTGATATTCTGTGGATACGGTAGCTTAAAGTTTCCCGATAATAAGAATTTTCAATAGGTGGTAAATTTTCTAATACTGAAAAATAATATTATTATGATTAAATAAATGGTGTTCAGACGAAAGAATATAGGTTTTCCGGAAGCACCGGAGATTGATGATGTACGCCTAGAAAATGAATGACTTTAATGTAGACCTATTTTAAATTTCACGAAAGCATCTATTTGAAATATCTCCTTTGCGTTTTCATACAACAATAATGTTATTCAATCATAAATCGATATGATTGCAATTTTATCATATTTTGTTACTAAACATTTCTTCGCTCTTTGAACTAAACATTTTTTAATTTTATAATTCATAATTTACATTTCAAAATTGACTTTTAATTCTATATTAATTAAGAATCCCTTGCCACTCTCTCTAAGCTACTAAATTCTTTTGCTCAAGTCTTAAACTCTTTTCGCTAACATATTATATATATTACACATTGTACATTCAGCGTATTAAAAATGTATTACACGGAATGCGTTGAAAGACGTTAATTTACTGCAAACAAAAACAGGGATACTTTAAGGCCAAAAGTCCCTTTGGAGATATTTCACGGAAGAAATTCTCTTTTGATCGTAATTTCTTTTGAAAGTGCTCAATGGTATCTTTACCTGAATATCCAATTTCTGTTTTTTTTTTTTTTTTTTTTTTTTTTTTTTTTTTTTTTTTTAAGTAAAAGAGAGAAACTTTCACCTTTGGAGATGAAACGAACGTTTCCACTTCTTTAGATAGATTTCGTTGCGAAGTATCGATGACATGGTTATCGTTTCCTTCACTACTGTTTACCGGTTGGCAAGATGGAAAGGCAGAAGGAAGGTGATCCATTTTATCTCTCACAAACACGGCCATCTTCCCTCTTCCTACCTTTTTCCTTATTCATCAAGGCCTTATTGAAATTTCATTTAGAAGGTATTGACAATTTTCACGATGGCCTGCAGCCTGATGCTATTTAAGCAAAAATCAAAGCCCGACCGAACAAGGTCATTCGTTCTGTGCTTAACAAAAATATGTCGACGCGAGAACTTTTTATATTTTTTCATCGTTTGTATCTCATGTTTTATATATTATCTTTAATTTTCTTTGAAACTTTACGAATTAACGATCGATTCGAAATTTTTGCAATTACATTTTTCAAGGCACAAGTTTTCAACTTTCGATTTACAAGTCTAAGGTAAAATACATTTTTAAATAAAATAGACTACTTGTATAACGTTATAGAGAAAATAGAAGAGATGGTGATTATAAAACGTAGAATATGGTTGAATTGATCCTAATAAGATACGATATAGTAGCGGATGTGCATTTCTCTGAAACAAAGTGAACAGATCGATATAATTGCTTGCGAATGAATGACAAAATGGTTCATCAACCCCGCTTATACAGAGCATCAGACGTTGCTTATTCTTCACAGCACCAGATTTGATTCCAGCTGAATCACTGACCTGACACTTCCATACTGTCTCTAGGGGATCAGCTCGGTAACGTACACGTACTTTCGCGCAATTCGCTGGGGAAATTCAACCATCTATTTCGACGGCGCGTAAACTTTTGCGAAGGATCCCTCGATTCGTCGATAGACGAGCCGAAAAGAGGATAGCTACCCCGTTGGATGACCCCACAGGGTTTCACAGGCTTGCAGGAGATACCTATCAGGGACAATGGAGATTGCAAAACCGGCGGAACACTGCATTTGCAATCGGTAAATGCATTTTATAGTAAAACGGCTACATTCGCCGAAACGAATTTGAAACGTAAAAGGCAGATATTGCTTGCGTATATGTTTTTACCATCATTCATCGTGGCCGTACACCGTTTGCAAGTGACGGCGTTTATGATATGGTTGTGGCAGAGTATCCGTTATTTTTTAGCCGAAAGAATTTTTAGCTTCACCCTGTGTGTACTTGGTTAACAGAAATAACATATATTTCATACTCGAAAAAGGGAATCCAATCCGGTTTTCTTTAAACGTCTCCGTTTTCTAAACCACTATTTTACAAATTCAATTTTAAAAAAAAGTCTCCTTTATAGAAATTAATTTTTAGGAATCTTATATTTTCGATATTCCGTTCTTTTTAATTATAATCTGGATGATATCTTGAATTTACTCGCTAGAAGTTGACAGAAGAAATACTATGTTTTCGTATACATACAAACGTTTAAAACTACCTTCTGAATTTCATCTATAATGTATATAATATAATATTTTACTAATCTTAGTATTAACCTGAAATTAATTACTACAGATATCGTTAATAACTTTTTACATCGATATATTTCTTACCAAAGAAGTTTCCGAGGTAACAAACTGATATTATTTAAAAATTCGTAGATTCTATCGAACTTATAATGACTCGAAATTTTTGATTCGTAATGTATACTACGGATGTTGTTAAATGATCTTCATCAACACTATGTTTAAATGTAGCGCGAATTTGATGGCTTATAAAGAACATGTTTATAATATTTTCAAGCGCAATATTATGTAGGTAACTTGTAATTTAACTTTTGAAGCATCGGATTTCTCTAAGAGAATTTCAAGTTGTTAAGCAGAATTAGTTGAAATCGGAATCAATTAGACTTCCGAAGTCAGTTTCACAAGGGGCAGCCAGGCTTCGAATAATCTCTAGTTAATCATTCTATTTCCAAAGCACTTAGACTACTCTCGGATTAGCGAGTAATTAGAGAGAAATAACATAGTTACAAGAAATAGTTCGTTTATTTTTAACCGATTACGAATAATGCGTGTTTAATCATCTACGTCAATCTAAATTTAGCTATCTTGAAATAAAGTTTCACCAGTAACATCTGAATATTATTCTATTTCTGACAGCATAACTGATAACTTTGTTATTAATATTATTTAATATTATTATTTGTTGGTAATAACTAGCAATGACTTTCCATAATTTGATCGTTTTCTTCACTTTCGAAGCATTTATCGTTACTAAAATATAGCTACTCTGTTCTCGCCTGTTTTTCATTTTTATTCAAAATATTTTTATATCAAGTAGTAATGTTTAATTTATTGCACTGCTTATTATTTTTCTTCTCTTTTCAAATGATTCTATTGAAATGTTTATTGAAACTAATATTATAATACAGAAGTAAGATAACAGAATGAGTGTTAATAATAAATGAAAGTTTCTAAGAACGTTATAGAATGAAATGAAGATATCTGT
This sequence comes from Bombus campestris, assembly GCA_905333015.3. Lineage (NCBI taxonomy): Eukaryota > Metazoa > Arthropoda > Insecta > Hymenoptera > Apidae > Bombus > Bombus campestris. The sequence continues at coordinate 6,770,418 of HG995133.1, read as the reverse complement.
TCTTTCGTCCAGTCGCGGGGAGACGCGATCGCGTTGAAGCGCGTCAACGGGAGTCGTAAATTCCCGTTACGATTATAACAATCGACACCACGAACAGGTCGATCCCCTTATTTCTTGTGGGATAATAGGGTTATTTGTTGGGGAATAAAACTGTAGTCTACAGTCTTATAATATTTATATTTTTAACAACTTCTTACACTTGAGGTTCCGTCGTGGCGGAAGAGATAATTGATACAGGTGATGAAGAATAATACACTTGATAGATGAGTAGTAGTAATAAAGAATAGATTAAGATAATATCACTTTGATCGACGCGAGGACTATGTTTTAAGTCGACTACGCGAAGCTGATAGGAACAGTCGTGTTGACTGCACGACGTTTGGTAGAACAGTGATGACCCGTCTCGTACAATTACGGAGGAAAGCTCGGTATGGGTGTCCTTTTTAATAGGAAACACCTGCTGTTTTTAATAGACAAACAACCGCTTTCTCCGTAAGTTATAAGAGCGTGCAATAAACCTAAGGACTGTTTTAAGGACCATCCATAAACCGAAAATACTTATGTGAATAGAAATTAAACTGAGAAGATTCGGTTTATGGTGGTTCCTTAGGTTTATCGAGGGTCAGTGTAACGGTGTGTGGACCTCGATGGCCAGATCACGAGGGACGTCGCACGGACCGTCTTACGCGACGTAACAATATCTATTGAAATATATTTCAAAATTTGTGTACCATAAGCTCGTGTCTAGTAGGGTCACAGATCTCTACTCATCTGTAAAACGTTATAACCGTCAAACAATTTAATTCATTATCAATTCGTCTTTATATCTTTTATTGAAATCAGTCTTTCGATTAAAAATCTGTTCAAGCTGGGACAATATAAATCTTTAATAACACGACGTATGTACGTGATCTGTATTTTTTCCGGGAAACGATCGCCAAGAACGTCAAATAGAAAGCATACGTACGACGCGGTCGTCGTGGATTTTCCACAGGTACTCGAGGAAGCTCGTGACTAGCACGACATCGACTTCGAGTGTATATTTTGAGACCATGTTTACTCGGTCATCAAGCCAAACTCCCTTGACGGCACTTGCCACCACGATTTCCTGATTTCCCCAGAAATCTTGTCATGAAGCAGTATACCTACTGAATCTACTTGCGTTGGATTACCTCCCCTTCTTAATCTCCTTCCTCCCCTTATTTTTTCCCTCCTCGACGCACCCGCAATATGTATAACGTACGAATTTTATTAAATTTCATATAATAGAACTGTATGAAATTATTTACGCTTTATAATTATATCATAGACACTTTCAGCAATACATTTATCTAAACAAAAATGCTATAGAAATTGAAATACAAATTTCAAACAATTGAAACAAGGTATTACTATTAGTTTCTTCGTTATAAATTTAAGTAAAAGCTCCTTTTCCAAATTTTCAGTTGTTAATCGATGATGTTTTTCCGTAAAATATTTATCTGCCTTTTCGGATATTATTTTTTTGAAATTTTTTAGAGATTTATTGTCATACGTTTGTTTCTTCGATATTCGCAACAGAATTTACGTTATATCTAATGGAAATGTTTTTTTAAGAAATATTACGTGAATCTAACTTTCCACTAGTTAAATATGACTAAGATAAATAATAGAATTTTATCAATCATTCACATATTCATTTAAATAGCAATAAAGTGTATTCTTCCATAAAGATTTTACGTATTTCCACCTATTACATTTCATTCCACTTAAAAATTTTATCAATTTTCCAAAGATAACGAATAAATTGCAACGCTATTGACACAGATGGTACCTACGTAGATATTTGTTCCGCTCACTGAGTGTTATAGCGAGTACTTTACTTTTTTCTATACATTTACTCACACTGGTTTACAATTTTTCATAAATGTGTACAAAAATAAATTTATAAAAATCCGTGTCTAATAATGAGCGTTCAGAATGCATTCGATTCAACCGAAGTCCGAAACAGATTATCAAGCTTCGATGTTTGAGCGCAAATATTTTTCCGCAAAGTGACTAATGTCCGAAACGGTGGATCATGTTTGAGAACGGAGCACGCAGTTCCAATATTTATAGTTTTAAATCACGTGTCAGAGACGATAGCATTACGAAGATTCGTGAATTCAACAAACATGCGATGCAAAAGAGTTGGTTGAAGTTCTCGAGTGCACGTTAAAAAACCTGGGCAAACATGGTAACGTGGCAATCTGCAAATACAAGTGTCACGTTGAAACCCATTGATTGTTTGGAAGAGTATTTTCGTTGGCTGAATCCACGTGTGTAAAAAGTTATGTTCGTATAAGCGGCTTATATCTTTATCCATTGTGATGTATTCAATTTTCTATACATATTTCCATGTATTCGTAGCATACGCTCTTTCCATATTTTAATATCAATGAATCTGGAATCCAGCAGCTTTGGAAAGCGTTAGCCGATATGGAACACCGCCTAGAACACTGTCTGCGATAAAAGTTAAATATCACCATCGACTACAAATACTTGGCTGTTTTCCTTTCTCTTCTTTCGCTCGTTCCCATGGAGGCGCTAAAACTGTTATCTCCTAGAAAATTTCTATATTTAACAATTCGAAAATCCACTATAATACGATAAAGAAAGAAGACAACTTAGACGATCATAAATTAAATACGGGAATTATACTTATATGTAAGTTACTTGATTCGGTTTTAAAATTATTATTCCCGAGTAATTTTTCTTCAAAGCAAATAAAAGATAAAATCAGGTTGGAAAGAATTCCTTCAATGCGAATACGTGTACGCAATTTCTACGTCGTTTTAAACGTCGCATCTCGCTTAACAGACTTTTTTTTGAACGTTCTTAATTACTTGGCCAAAAAAGAGACGAAGCAAAGGGTCGTTAGCCACCATACCTTGGACGCAATCCTCAAGAAACCAGCCGAAAATGTGTTTCGACTGAAGTTGGAAACTACGAAGGGAAAAGTGGCGAAGAAAACGGTTGGACATAAAAAAACAAAATGGACTCGCAGAGTTCGCAGTGGAAACGACATAGCTCAGATGATATTTCAAGATAGTTGCATGTTTTCAAGAATGAAAAGAATGTGACAAAGAAATTGAGTTATTCCTACGAACTCTTTTGAATATCTACTCGCGAAACTAATTAAATTAATACGGAGGAATTGATTTACGAATTTACGAAGTTGTTGAATGGGAATTTTTATTGTGTTTGCGGTTTTAACAACATCCAAAAAGATTCCAGTCTTTAAATAACAATTGTAAAAGAACAAATATTCTATATACAGTCTGTCACACAAGAGCGTGTCTGCGATATTTCTGTAAATATTTATATATTTGTAAAAAAATTTATATGAATTGAATCTACATCTAAAACACTAATACGCTATTACTTAGTAGGGTGTCCAATCTCCTCCATTAGCGATTATAGCTTGACATCGTTTCGGCATACTCTCGACTAATTTTTGAGCGTAGGATTCTGGTAACGACCTCCATATCTTTCGAATGTGATGTACAAGTGTTCTTATTTTTGTGATACGTCTTCCTCTCAGCTTGCATTTCATTAGGGACCACACATTTTCGATAGGGTTTGCATCAGGGGACTGCGATGGCCAAGGAAGTACTGTGATGGCGTTTTTCGCTTTCCATTGGGTGCAGATGCGACTTCGATGTTTAGGGTCGTTGTCTTCTTGCAATATCCATTGGTCCTCGGTTTGGTTGAACCAACGTTTCACGGATGTGAGAAGTCCCCTTTGGTACAATTTCACCATCTTTTGTGCATTCAGATTGTCTGTAAAGACGCACAAAGTCCCAAAACCGCGTGCGTTAAAGCAACCCCAAACATGCACTTTTATAGGGTGTTTTACACTTCTTTGAATCATCCTTCTTCCATGGATAGTCCAAGCACGCCTAATAGGACACCATGCCCAAAACGAAGATTCATCAGTGAATATTATATTACTCCAATCACGATCTCTGTTTTCATTCGCCCATGCCAGACGATTTTCGACGTTTCGCGTACGCGGCACTCATATTAAAAAGCTCTGTTCCTTTCACTGTTTCAAATGAAACTGAAAGGTATTCAGCAACGCGTATTAGAGAAGTTTTCGTTTGTTTACATTCTTTTTATCTCATTCTGATTAGGTGTCAGGTTTCGCAGATATCGCAGACACGCTCTTGTGTGACAGACTGTAAGTTTCTCCAGTGAAATTGAACAATGATTCTGTGCTTTTTTCACACAGTACGCATACACTTTTCAAACTCGTTTTATTTACAGTTCTTTTATAACAAACTTTCAGCGTTAATCCTCCTGAAGCGATTACTTTAAAAGCCGTTTAGCAAGCGGATTTGTATTCCTGTTAGGTAATCGATGGTTTTCCCCTGCCGATGTAATAATTTGTCATAAAGATATACAAGAAAAATCATATAGACACCTAAACCCTGGTGCGTTCCATTATATCTGTCTCTCAACAATATCTGTTAGAATTGATAAAATGAAAAGTTAATAAGTTTACGAGTTAACGACAGAAAGTTCGTAATATGTGATCCTTGCAAACAACACCATCTTCACGATGAAGAAATAATCATGTAAATAATTCGCTTCTAAGCATTTGTTCTAAATTCTCCAGTATTTTATTGCACCAAGAGACGGTTATCCTTATTCATAGTATGCATAAATTTTTTATTATATATTTAATATTGTATATTTTGATGATGCATATATATGCGTATATCAATCCATAGAACACTACACGTTCGTCTGAACTACCCCTGTCTTTATCTCCATAATTTACTCTCCTTTGCATACGCGCCTTACAAAAAGACGAAAATTATCAAGAAGCGACTTCTTTTAAAGAAATCGAAGATGTTTGAGAAGGGGAAACGCAAGAAAGGAAGAAAGGAGGAGGATAGTGGAAGAAGATAAAGAGAAGGCAGCCTTTGCTTGGTAAACCAAATCTCTGAGGAGTTGAAAACACCGAGGCTATTCCACGCACGTATCATCGCTCCCGTCTGCAACCGAGTTCGACCCTCTTCAACTCTATTCGCCCCCTGTCTTCTAAACCCCTTCCCAAGGAACAGCCAAAAGAGACGAGCCTCTCGTTCCCCTGGCCTGGTCATATTTTCATCTTTTTCTACTCTTTTGCTATCTTGTTCGTCCTTTCTCGCCATGGTATCGCGTCTCAGACGCGAAAATGGCCGGTCGGCACAGGCTGAAACGGTTTCAGCCTTTCTGAAAAATGCACCAACGTCGCGGACCAACGTGTACATATACAGGATCGCACACGTGCATGTTTCCTCTCCCGGGAAAGTATTTTAGACCTTGAAAATGCATGATATCCGCCAGCGAAGAAGAGAGACTCGACGAATCGATAACCGCGTTCACAATGGCCAGACTCTGCTTATCGGCGCTGTTACACGTGCACCATTCGTGAGCGATGGGAATTTCTTTATGAAAGAGCTAGCAGAACCTCCGAGCGGGATCGAAATATAAGATCGCCACATTTTCTATGCTTCCGTACGTAACCAGCTTCTTTGAATTTTCACGGAAATATGCAGGTCCGAAACATACTGCGATTCCGCGTTTTATATTTGATGTTTGACGTGATTGGACGTGGATTTTTATGTATTTATGGGAACCTTAAAGGTGGAAAGATCTACAGGATATAAAAAGGCGTATAAATTATTCAAAGTAGAGTTATTTTCTAGAAAACAATTTCTTATCGTTTGAATAAGTTAGAACTGCTTTGATAACTGATAAATTTGAAAAGAGGCAGCGGATTAATTGTTGAGGTTGACTGATAGAATAACGAGTGGATGAATTCGTAATAGAAAAATATATTGAAATAAATAAAGGTATAAGTATAAGTATATGCTGATCCAGATTCTCATTCTTACAGTGTTACAATATTATAAAAGAAACTATGATAGGGAGCACAGTCATATATTTATAGCAAAGGACATTACCAAAAAGTTAACTTTGTAACTCTAGCTGAAGGCTACAAGAAGCAGCAATAGAAATCTACATTTCTAATCCGAAACATAATTTATATTCAAGGGCTCAATAATATGAATCTTTCCTTATTTCGAATCTTTTTGTTTCACTAAATTCTCTTCTTTTCGTAACAGCGGTCTTCAGGTCACGGATATACAGAAGTAAAGATGTAGAATTTTTCTTCAAGTAATTACTTCAACATTAATTTCGACATCTAGTATTATTTTCTAGGTGAAACAAATCTGTGTTTAAGTCTTATGTTAATTATATTCATAAAACATCAATTTGCATGAATATATTTCTAACAAGGTTCAATTGATTTATACTCTTGGCGTCTCAATTTGTACAGTTTGTATTAAATTTTATATGAATATTTATTGCGAAAGAGAAAAGCTACATCTTTTATAGAAAATAAAAATATCAATCATAATATATTAGCGTATATTGGTAACCAAGTACAAACAGTATCGATTGTATCACAATAGTATTGATTGGTTTACGAACAGTTTCATTAATATAAACTTGTTTCAGACAAGGTGCAACAAATGGTTGATTGTAAAAAATTAAACAAACCGTGATTATTTTCAATTGCATACAAGATATATGTCTCCGTTGTGTGCATTGTTACGAGAGCGTTACTTTAGCCAGTTCGTTCCATTGATTCTGTCGTAGGGAATAAAGACAAATGACCGTAGACGAGACGCGTCGAAACATTACCTAAGTGCATCACGTCAACCGAGCTAATTTGTAATTATTCATTGTGAAACTATTGTTTGATGAAGAACTTTTACACCATTATAACGAAGAACAATGAAATTATCTAAATATCTTGCAAGAAAAATCGCTGAAAATGTTCCTTTTCTATGTTATCTAGTGTACACCTTTTCACTACATTTTTGTCAATTGAAAATAATACTTTTGTACTTAAATACCATCTACTCTTAAACTAATTTCAATTTAAACTAAATTAAGATTGGAAGATGAAAGTCAAATTTGATTAATATATATATATATCCTAAAGAAACTCTTATTTTAATATGCTCTAAAAACTGGATTTAATAATACTCACGATCAATCTGTTGTAATGAATGATTCTGACAAAATCTTAATTTATTACAATATATACTAAACTAGAACTGTCGAATATATATATTGCATATATATTATATATAAAAATTTATAAAATTTATAAAAATTTTATTTATATATAAATTTGTAATAAATTAAGATTTTATCAGAATCATTACAACAGATTGATCGTGAGTATTATTAAGTCCAATTTTTTATACCATATTAAAATAAGAGTTTCTTTAGAAACATAAAAATTATTGAAAACATAGGATATAATTTTTCAATTGGTTACTAAATATTTCTTAAAATTAAAGAAGAAAAAATACAGAATTGACGAAACCAATACAATATCAAATTAATGATTTATTCCTGTCATAAAATAATAATAGCTGCTAAACAAGAAAAAGATTTTAATTTAAAAGATATGTTAAAAAATTACATATTAATAAGTTTTCGAAAGAAACGATTTTTATTTTTTACTGTGAGAATGAGTAGAATTTCTTTGACAGTGGAAAGAATTCATCGAACGAAGAGTCTCGCCCTCCGCGTAGTACTTTAGACTTTTCTCTTAACAAACTTCCGGAAAGCAATAATTTCATAATTCTTACGTACGGATTAATTCAGTGAGAAAGTTCACGAGAACAAGTCTGGAAGAGAGAGATAGACAGATAGATAGATAGATAGATAGAGAGAGAGAGAGAGAGAGAGAGAGAGAGAGGCTGGTATGCTGTACTGAACGACAGAGAAAAAATTGTTAGCTGGTCCACTAATTGGCCAATCCAGTAAATCTTTGGCGAATCTTAAAATTTCGTAAGAAGGACCGTGAAAAGTCTTTCTTTTTGGCCGGTAAGAACAGGAGAAAAGGGCATGAAAAGAAGTTTAAGGCGAACCCGTGGGAAAGTTGGGAAACGGAAGTTGGATGGCCGGACTCAGGGTTGTACGAGCGAACGAAGTTGAGCAAAAATTAGTGTCGCGTAATTAACTCGGAGGAATAAATTCGCATTAAAACGGCGGCCAGGGACGCAATGGGAAGAACGAACACCAGTGCAAAGCAAAAATCGCGGCCGTAAAAATTAACCGTTTTAAACGTCCCGTCGTGTAACAAATGAACCTTCAGACACACTCGTTTCTTCTGGAAAAATAGAAAGAAATGCCTGTTCAACCGCTCGTTCTGCTCTTTACTGTCCCTCTTCTTGGTTTTTGCCCCTTCGTTCGACTTTGCCTAAAATACCTTAAATCATGGTCATTGTAGTTTTGTCATTTATATGGTATCCTATATACGTCATCACTGGTCCATGCATTTTTATGAAAATTGTATAATATTTTTCTAAACTCAATTGAAAGACTGAAACATAAATAAAAATTTATTTTATCCCATTAATATTGTACATTCTTTAATATAAAAATTAATACAAATTAACAAAAAATATCACCTAGAACGGTTTATTATTATTTATTGGTGCGTTGAATATTTTAATATTTTATTTGATTGATATCCATGTTCTATAAGTATCATCATCTGTTCCATTATTATGTCTTCTTTATTTCTTACACATATATCATTTATCATAAGAAGTTATACTTTAATTCATTTGTATAATTCCATTTATTATAAGCGCTTCTCATTCAAGAGTATCTACACGTCGTTGTCGTAACGTACTACATACTACGCACATCACGTGACTAGTTCATTCATACGTATGCTCTGTAACAGCCATTCAGTTAAGTTTCTCGTGCCTAGTCCTCTTCGCTCATTCAGTCAATTCGTCAAGCAACTTCTGGATTACACTTCTAACATAATCGTTCAAAGCAATTGTATTAATCTATAAATAAAGATACAAGTATCACTTTGATTAAACGATACATATATCATCCTCACATTTTATCGTCATTATTCGAATGTTATATTATTTTTAACAGATTTAAACTTCTTTCGAAGGAATATAAATTGATGTGAAATTATTAAAACCATGCCAGTATTTAAAGGAGATATTACTTTCCAATATGCTCGACGTACAAAATGCACACAATTGGTTCAATATATTGGGTATTGGTTAAAAATATCTGTCATGCAACGACCAGTTGAAAAATATTGAACTAATCCAAGATTCGTTTATTTAGTTTATCGTGAATTTATAATACATCGACGTATTCGGTTGTTGAATTATACGTCACAGGTGAACCCTTTGGAATTGAACGCTGTTCGTCTGACCTAAAAATATATAATTTAATTTTAACCATTAATTCAATCATCAATAAAACTCAACGTTCTTATTATAATAAAATATCCTAGAAATTGAAAGCTATGCTCATGATCCATATTTAATATTCATAACATACTTTTATTCATTTTAATTGTTATTCATAGGCTGGTAGAATAATTCATCAATAAAATTCAACTCGTTCATTGCAATTCTGCTATTCAAAAGAGAATACATAGAATTTTACTATTGAAAAATAAGTATGTAGGTACATAGAAGGTATTGTGAATAAACTTCCATTCGTTACAATTAAAGCATCCTCTGGAAACTCTATCGCTATATGTACTCACAATTCATATTTAGTCTTTATATACATAAATTCATCATCCAAAAGAGAGTAAAAGTAGATATGCATAATCCACATACATACAAGGTTTCACATTTTGTGGTCTGGTTATTCGCACCTTCGCGTTAAAATCCTGGCGATGTTGTTGTTGTAAATACATTGTCTGAGCGCAACACCAACAGGAAAGCGGATTCCAGGCCGTGGTAATGGCATTACGTGCACAATCAACAGGACCGAGCTGCAAATTGAATAACGCTGCAGTGTCGACTGATATGTATCGCGTCTCAGGCCAAACCCAAACATCTTCGTCGCGTACACGCTTCCTCTATCTTCCTATTTTCCTTCTCCCTTCAATTCTAATGTTCTATCGTCCTATCTTCTCTTCTTCGGTTGGTTTACTACCTTGATCTTATTCTCTTTACACGAGGATCGTGATACGGGAATACCTACGTGTCGCAGACATTGATTCGCAACAACTCCACTCACACTACTTGTGTTCCGTGATCCGTAATCGGACTGGAAAAATTTTTCCCTATTGAATTTCACGTTCATGAAATTCCTTCTACTCAATTCCAACAAAAGTTCAATTTGTGACGAAGAAAAATAATCGCGAATCGAATCTTAAATCATCTTATTTCATTATTAATGTTCTGTTTATCTGAACGTGTTGTTAACACTTTAAAATGTTTTACGAAGGTAATTGTAAAATTACTAAATGTATCCTTTTAGTAAATTTCTCAATTTCATTAACCAGATGCATAATTAATACTCAATTTAACATAAATGAAATACATTAGCAGTATAAATTTATTTATAAAAAATTGTCACAAGTAATCGTCGATTCTAAGGTGAAATTGAAAGAAAAATGATTCATTTGCAGACTTGATTGGCGTGGCTTTTGAGTGACCGATATATCAAAGCGAGACAAGAATAAAGTTTGACTGGACATCGATCGATAATATTTTGCCGCGTCTGTTTCTCTTAATACTTCAATTGTAACACGATCTTGTCAATATTGAAGCTAGCTGATTACGTTCAATCACGATATAATTGTCAATTAGAGTGGGCTGACGATTAACGAGTAGTAGTTCAGTTAAATGGAAACAAACACTTTAACTTTAATCGCATGGTATTTCCGCAATACATCGTTTAAATGTTTAGAAGCGAATGATTTATATGTATCGTCACTTTTTATCGTACAATCTCAAGATCTACTCCACAATCCATCACGTCCCATCGATAATAAAAATCCTACGAATAAGAAGGAAAAATAAATAAAATCGCACTAACATCCACCAAAAATTTTAACGATTTATCCATACAATAAAATATATCCGAATCCTTTTACAAATATCGGACACGTTAATTTATACTTTTTAAGGTAATAATTTTTCAGACGACTTAACAGAAACGGCCAGATAGTTGGATGTCGGTTTCTTCCTTTTTTGCTCGATCGTATCAAACGTGTCGGCAAGTAAATTTCAACGGGTAGGCACGCGCGCGAAATTACTTTGTGTGACTAACACCGTTTCCATCTTCCTCTCTTTCCGTACTTTGTCCCTTGCGCCGCCGCTTTTCCCTCGATCCCCTTTTTTCTCGGGCGGCAATGTGTAACCCGCACCCGTGAGAATAATGAGAGAGAAACCCACGGCCAGACGGCGTCTCATTAAAGACGGCACATTCAGGTGTCAAGTTTGAAATTTTAATTAGTAAAAAACCAATCCAATTCCACGTCGCGTCTAGCTCAACCCTTTCTCGTTCCTCTGCTTTTTCTCTCGCTCCTGCGAAGCGACCGACGACTGCTCCACCTCAAGCTCTCCAAACCATCGAACGTTTCAATTACCACCGGATCTGATCAGTTTTTCCTGCGAGCTTACAACTTCATGTTTTAACGCTCGCACGTCTACGATCCGAGACGTCTCTGACACATTTTCAACTACTTATGACTTACCTCAGGTAAAACGATGTTTTTATGGATCTGCCGCGAGTCTTGAAAATTTTAATTTCGACCTTATTCTCATTTCAGCGAACGAAAGTATTACTATATTTGAAGAGGATGTCTGAGACAGAAAATTCATACGAGACACGACGCGTCCTAGAAGATTTTTTATATTTTGTTCAACTTTGATATATTTCTTAACGTTAGTAAACTAAAGTTGTCTAATTGTAGCAATATTTTAATTTATACATATTTATATCTTTAGAAAAGAAATAGTGAATTACACATACGTACAAATCTGTATCAAGATTAACAAATAAGCTAACATCATTTGTATCTATAAATTCGTCTCTTAATAGCTTATCTGAATAAAAATATCAATATAATTCCATTAAAAAAGCGAAGAACAGGTTATATTAACCTCTACAAAGGAAACCAATCAAACTAACCAATATATAAATAAACGTTATATTAATCATCATAAGAAATTATACTTATTACAAGATGTTCTCCTGATAACAGAGTAAATTCTACTCAAAATAATGCTTTTTTCTTTTAATAATGAATAACTTAGAAAATAATTACGTACAGAGTTTCCAATGTTGACATAAAGAAACGTCGGCGTTTTAAAAAAGACGCTTCAACAATCAGAATAAGGAGATAATTCTTGAAAGAGAACAGAAGAGTAGGTTTAAATATGTCTAGAATTACGCAATGTGACTCGTTAGCCATTTATATTTGTTCTTAAGTGAACTTATTCCAGAAGGAAATGACTCTATTGTCAGGGCTGAAATGTGCAATCTAGTCCCAAGATTGCAGTAACACTCGAAGGTCTGTCGTGTAAACGGTAATGACGCGTATTCTCGTTGTGTAGGTTAATTAATGTTTGCGTTACTCGCGTCTGTAGCTAATTATCTGGCCGGCACTCGTAATCCCATCTTATTACCTGGATACGAATGACGTAAGTCTACGCCCGATTCGAATCTCAAGAGTCTTTTAATGACTCTTCCTCGTTGTTACGAGTCAATCGTTTTTCCAATCGAAAGTGCTTTGTTATCTTCGGTTAAACCAGAGAAATATTCTTCCTCTGGTAGTTATCGATTCTTTCATCTTTTTGATTTCATCGTTGAAAGATATACACGAAATATTGTAACCACAATTATAGTTTAATTTCTCATAAACGTATAAAAACCTGCAGTAATTATATTATTCTTTAACTGTAATTGTTTCTACTTGAATAGGAATCGTTAAAAGTTATTGCAGGAAACAAAGCATTGCTTGGTTTTTGATGTGTTAAGGATAAATACAGTGGAACGTTCATAGAATCAATACGTCGTCCATACCTTTCCTTCTTTATTCCTTATATTTTCCTTATTTTAGTGGATCTATGGGCTATTATTTTTCCTTATTTTACCGGATTCATGGATTATTCCTTTTTTTCTTACTCTATTGGATTATTGGATTCATGAAGTGATATACATATTCAGAAACAGTGTATAATATAATGGAAGCTTTTATAATCGATATTGTATAACTTTTGTAAATGTTTTTTAATGCCTCTAACGGTAACAGATATATTCTATGTGGTCGAATTTATTATTCTCTTCTGTGTTACGTATATTAATATAGAGGCAATGGGAATACAATTCTGGATTAAGCAGTGGAAACACAATTTAACGTTTTCATTGACGTTGTCAGGCTAACGACAGCGTCGAAACGCCTTGTTTCATTACTCATTCAATAAAATTGCCGGTGTATACCAACCACAGAACAACAGTAACACTGTCAGGGTGCACCGTTGCACTCTATTGTGCATCCCCATATCCTTTGATGGCACCGTCCGTGCATTGTGGATTGCTTTCGTTTCACACAATATGTGACGGAACGTGTGGTCAACTTGTATACAACAGTCAATTTTGTTCTGCACGTGGACTCTGATATTGAGTAAAAAAATTTGCTTGCACTAAAATTTCCGCCGCATCTTCTGATATTCCGCTTCGATATTGATAATGTTCTAAACTGAAGGTTGTATAATCGTGAAATAACGTTTTATTTCTTCCCTAACGATTTGGTTTTATAAAAGATATTCGATTTGTGAAATTTCTACAATTTAATGAATCGAAATTTTGATTTTACAATTAAGAGAAATTTGAATATTTAATTATAAAGCATAATTATAAGCAACATTATGCTTGAGTTAGTAGATGGTTTCGTTTCAATTGAAGCTAAAATCATTGTCGATATAATTTAATGTACATTCAATTATTCAGTGAAATTCAAATTGCCTGAATGAAAAAAAGGAATTACAATTCTGATTTGTGTCATATGTATCATTTGTTCTCCTTTTATAAACTTATGATTAATCTTCCTCACAGTTTACGTTTCTACGTAATAATATGTGACAATTGATTAATTATAGTAATTATTGTTAACGAACAAATTTACTCTTTGTAACTGACAGGGGAGGTTAATCGGATTTTTATCACTTGCGTAATACGTAATTTTGCGGCAGAATCAATTGTAGTTATATGATTTAATGACCGGGAGTCATAGAAATTGTTCAACGGGCCTCTTAAACTGTGAAGTAATGTGCGTATATCCTCCTGTAGGCCTGACATGGATTTTACGCTAATCCAGTAGCGGATTATACGTGACCATGGACGAAACAAATTAAATACTTTCGCTTAAATTGATATTTAACGTTCAATTTTTTATTTCATGATGTAGTTCAAAATTTTCAAAATATAATTTGCAAGCTTTAAGTGTGTATAATAGGTACATTAAATATAGTCGAATTTCCATTATATAAATTAATAAAAGCATTTCCCAATAAGAAAAATTTTTTCTGGTACATTGATCTTTCAGAAACAAAGTTATGCAATTAAATATCCAATGAAGAAAAGAATATTAGAAATAGATAAAAAAGATATCTTCTTTATTTATAAATGAGACAGGGTATCATTCATGTAGTATCCAAATTAACGTGAAATCTGTGACAAACTTATAAACATTATTAAAATTTAGAACTCGATTCGTAATTGAGAATAATATTTTCTGAACAAATAACTGTTATTAGTGACAAAGGATATTAGACTTGGATAGGATTCTGCACAAAATGAAAAATGTCATAGCTTTTGAAAATTTTTTAATTAATATATAAACATTTGCAGTTTACTTCCTATTTTTTTGTAATAATGGATATTGCTACGTGTAGATTTACCTACGCAGAGAGTGGTAATTTTGAAATTCTGCAACATACCAGGCAAGCTAGATAAAAGTTTTAATTTTGCCTAGTGAATAAAACTTCGAGTCTACGATTGCCATACACGTTCCTAGTATTACAATCGCTAAATCGTTTTGTAGGAATTTGTAGAATACATAACTAACGTTATGCAATAGAAAATATTTCAAATAATTCAATAGATAAAATTCGGATATTATAATGACGTATTATATTCGACAATTTTACTTTGACATTCTATATTCTTCTGTATTACCGAAAATAAAGCCACTATAAATTTGTTATTTTATTTTATTGTCTATACGAATATTCTACGCGTCACCGATGCACTTCTTGAAATTTGAATTATTTTTCTAAAATATATGTACATATAACTGCAAACTCTTTTCTCTTCCCCTCAGGTTTTTGATCTTACAGTTTAATTTCTTTGGTATAAATTCTAAACATTAATAGTTCCAATACTAAGATAATAATAAAAATATATGACACTACATTTCGCTTTTTAGAATACGAGTCGCTTTGCATGTAATCTTTAACACGGTTGAGGAACAACTGCATCGAATTGCGCATTTAGTCAAGTGAAGGCGAAAAGTTCTCGTAAAATTACCACTTTCATAAAACTCAAAGGTGTAATAGAATATATTAAGGAAGCCATTCGGATTAGTTCCAGGCATCGAACCAGGTCCCGCAGTAATATTGGCTGCTCGAAGCGAAGGAAGATCATTGAAATGGCACATTTCGCAAGAATTAATATAAATTCATGCATAGGTTTAACGACACTCCGAGGCCAGAAGAAATGCTCGCTGGCTGCTTCGAACAATATCTGCATAATTAACGCAATCAATTTCTGAGCGCTAGACGGGCTTGCGACTAATTTCATATTCCGCCCGAGAATTAAAAGCAGAAGAATAAGGGAAGAAGGGCATTTAACTGCGAACAAGTCGACGCTGGTTCAATTTTCATTTCTATTCCGTAGAATTACATTTTCGCCCGATCTTATCTGCTTTTACGACCTTTAATCATCCACATCCTCAACACAAGAGGAAAAAGAATTCTTATTAATGCTTCAATGAAAGAATTCCTTGCCATGAAACGTTGCTCTTGAACGAATTTGCCGTATATTTGAGAATTGTAGCGTAAATGTTGGTAAACTGTAAGAAAGAAACATAATATTCCTCTGATTAAAGTAGTATCTTCGTCACTAGAAAAAATGCAAATCTATTCTCGAAATATTCGAATTGGTAAATGAGTCTTTCAGAAGTCAAACTTATACAACCCCACTTCTTGTTAATTTTTTAATTTCATTATACGAGTACACGATTAATATTTGATACGCGAAAGGAAAATGGTTTCCTTCCATAAATTCATGCACGACGAGAAAATAATGCGATATACATAAAATAAATTCCAAGATACATAAATAAAAAGGACAGACATATTTATAGTATCGTTGCTTTTTTATATTTGTATAAAATTTATGGAATTAGCTAATGTGGCGTTTGAACAATTCAAATAGAACAGATTAAAACTAAAAAGAAACTGTTAAAAAATGTTCATACATAAAGAGAAGAGGAACCAAGATATATTTTAATACATTTATAGTTAAAGGATTAACTGGAGTAAAAATCACAAAACCTGAAAAGGAAAAAGGTAACTAATTTCAAGACAAAACTATTTTCGATACTTACATCTTTTTAATATACACAGTACACCATTTCTTTTTATCTTCACGATTGTGAATTCATAATATATGCAAGAGGCGTTGTGCATTAGTAATATGACAAACACAGGCAGTATTCTTCCTTAACAACGTCTCCTTCGCGCGAGGCACAGCTATACACTAAAATAAACAGAAGCAGAAACGCTTTCATCACGTCTACAAACACAGTGATGAGAGAAAGAAGTCGAATCGCCGAAAAGTTTCAAAATTTTCGTCCATCTCGATCTCGTCGTTGCCACTTATAAAAATTAAAAAGCTTCTTTGTTCAAGAATCGCATCGTGGAGGCACGGTGATGTTTTGATCAGACGGCCGAGAAGGAAAAATCTGGAGGAGCAGAGCGAAGAAAGACGACGACGGACAAGAAAGCGGGAAGGAAAATCGAGGTCCAGAAATCTGACAGCGTCTTTTCTGAACGTAGAGAACCGCGTCGCTTTTAGTTGGTATTAACGGGCTTTGAGCGTGTGGACCAGTCGCACGGAACTATCGTGTCGCGACAGGACACTCTCTACCGAAGAACTTACAATGGCGGAAATCTCGCGCGAGAAGCCGGAAGGAAAAGAATAGAAGAAACTGGCGAAAGAGACAACTGAGAGACGAAACAGAGATAGAAAGGAACGAAGCTGTTAGGCAAAGAGGGACGGGGGGAAAAGGAATTTTTCCGGGCTGTACGTAGACTTTAGCACGGTTAGAATAGGGGAACGAGCGCTAAACTGACAATAGCACTTTTTTAAAGGTGCGCTGCTACATTTAACAATGATACGATCCACGCCTGTACGATGCCGCTTTCTCTACCAGTTCAGTACTTTTCATTTTCCCCGCTGTCTTTTCCTTTTCTTAACCGTTCTTCGCAGTCGTATACACTCAAACGACTCGTCCAAACTATCTTCTCATGCCGCATCCCTTCTATGTATACTCATTCGCGCTTTCACTCGGTGGATCATCCATTCGCCGCTCGGAGAAACCCCGTGCCAGTTTCTCGGGACCACGGGACTCAGCCTATCTTCGAAACGGCTCTCCAAACAATGGGCAATGCATTTTTCTGATTAAAATTTAACGATGCGACCGCAGTGTGTCGAGATGTGGTGAAAGTATCGTTGACACAATGAAATATCGTGATAGACTTTTCGATCCGATAGGATTAGGGTATCTATGCTATTGACAATTTTGAAATATAGCGAAAAATTTGCTAGTCGTCATATAATTATGAAAAGTTTCTTGTATAGCCATAGTTATATATATATATATATATATATATATATATATATATATATATTGTAATATCTATTTATTAAATAATTTGTTAACAAATCATGACAAAACGAATTCTCCTCGTCGTTCTTCTGTGTCAGTCGTTTCTTCTGTACAGTCATCTTTTTTCGTGTTTAATAGACTTTTCGATATTGTTTCTATGTATGTGTGTTTATCGTTTTACAGTTAACGTTTTGTCTGATCATTGTTTTGACGATTTAATAACATCGATATTTTGTGTTCATATTTTCTAAATATTTCATGTACCTATAGAAGTTTCATAAATGCAATTCTTTGTACCTGTTTGTAATTCAGAACAATGTAATTACAGCTTCAAATTTCCGATGAAATACGATAATCCTCATATTTAACGTAACATTTTTTCTCTGTTATTAATATCCGTGTATCTGATGTTACTGCAAAATTTTGCATTAATTCAGTGTTCCATCGGTATCACCGATACATTGTGACACAAAAAGAATCATTTTACGGTGGTAGGTTATACATTTTTAGAAAAGAAGCGAAAATCCATAAGATATACGTTTTCAGTATTCTCAAAGAATCGCAAGATGATACCGGAGACTTTGATTAAAATGCAAGTGTCAGCGAGCATGTTTAGAGCGAAGAGAAGAAGGTTCTATCGCATCGCAGCATCAGCAAACTTTCTTCTTTGCTTCTCTGTTTTTGCGAAATCTTTTTTTTTTCGAACATCCTTAACTTCCAGGTTTCGCAAACATGCCACGCAGCCTCTATGGACAGAAAGCTCGAGGAAAGGAGAAATAGAGGCCTCGAGCTTTGTGAAGGGTACGAAACACGGAAGGAGCGACGAGTAAAGGCGAGTAGAGACAGGGGAGACGAGAATACAGGGACAAGAGGTCAAAGAGGAGACAAGGACCTCAGAAGGAAAAGAAGGAAGACAGATTGCGAAGAATGGAGGGTTGGTTGGGCAAGAGATTAAGGTGGCCACTCCTAAGCCTGGCGCCAAAAATCCTGACGGCACAAGCTTTTCGCAGAGCTCGAAAGGAATGAAATACCTACCACCTTTTTCCCTTGTATGCCTTTCCTAGGCCAGTCTCTGCTTCTTCGCATTACTCGCCGACCTCTGCCCTCTTAACTCGTCGTACCCTTCCGACTTTACTTTTACCTTGTGTCACCTCGCTGCCAAAAATCACGACTCAGGCCGTTCTCGTTTGGACTAATGGTCTTCGTGCCTGAAATATCACGTCGCAGAGTAATCCAGAAATTTTATGCAATAATATATATCTTTGAAAATATAGCGTTTTCAACGTAGACATTTATTTTATTAAGTTACGTTAGGTAGAACTGAAATGATAATAATGGATCACCAATTGTAATATTAATTATGTTGAATTAGATTACCTTCTGTGTAAAAATTGGTGAGCTATGATTGTGGTGTAGGTCAAAACTTTGAGAACTTGGATTTCTTTGTTTTAAACATTATTACAAATCTTTAAAACGTTATTTTCTATGCATGTATATAAATTGTGGTTCATTTATTAATTTTTTAAAAAATATATCCATTGATACACATACATATATATATAACTTAGATAAATATCGTAACAAGATGCGAGGTAGGTTATAGTACAATAAAAGGTTCAAGATAGCGTGAAAGGCAAAAATTATTATGTGCCTAATATGAGATTTATATATCTTTTTCATCAGCTTAAAGTAACAGATATAAATCCCTAAAAGCTTTCTGTTAATCATTTCATACCGTTAATACTATATTCTCTGCAAGATATTGATTTTCGTAGCTGGAAGCATTTCTACGAATATCCGTGGAATTTTTAATATTTAACATTTTTCAAATCCGAATACGTTTGATAGATCGAATAAAATGTGCCATGGTAAAATTAATATCCTGAAATTTGATACGAGTAATTTTTCTGTTAATTACGTGCTCCAGTGTATACATAGAACTGAAACAGCTCCTTAAAAAATCGAATAAATAAATCTTAAATCAACTAATCTCATCGTGACGAGAGTTTCCAAGCTTAACGCGATATTATCGTTCTATTATTAATAACGGAGATACACCGAGAAGTGTCGTTACCCTAGAATAGCCAAAAAGTTTCTAAAAGAAAAGTTGACAGATTTTTGACACGTGGCGTACAGTTTACGATTCATAAAAGAGAAATAACCGGCTTGGAAGTTCGAAACAAGTTTCTCCGGTATTCATAAAGTTGGCCACACATATCAGCGATCTCGATTTTCCACCTGTCTCGTCCCGTTAAAACATTTCCTGTCTCTGGTACCGTGCAATAAACTCGGGAAAAAAGAGAGACCGAAAAAGAGGGAAATAATAAATGCACGGTTCGTTGAAGCCCGTTGTTTACACGTTTCGGGCTGGTGGTACTCGATTAACGATGAATTTGAATGACGTCTGGCGGCAGAAGATCCCGATTTTCGGCTCACCTCGATTTTCGCGAATTACATTTCGTAATTGAGGAGCGAGGACGGGAGAGAGAAAGAGTCAAGCAGAGTAGAGCAAATGAAGTATATGTAAATAATGAGGGTGGGAATGAATACGTTGAGGGACTGTGGCTGCACTAATGGCGGGTGCAACGGCCGTTGAAGGGCCACCCGAAAATAATTCCGTCCTCTATCCTACCAAGAGATTCCCCCTCAGGCCGCCCAATTATCGTGAAACGCCTACCTACTATTTCGCGCTTCAGGCTTAAGCAAATGAAAAGCGACGCTTGTCCCTAGACAATGCGACCAACGATAAATCTTGGCTAAAACAAAGCAAAAAGGATCGATGTTTTCTTTGCCAAACTTTTGTCTTGCTCTTTCTTAATATCTTTTATTTCTCGTATTTCATTTTTATTTGAATTTCTTTCTTGTCTCTGCAATTATTGTTATACCGCATATTTACACAGTACTCGGGAATTGTTGTATACAGATTTTTGATTGCAAAATTTTACACGAGAATTTACACACGGTTTTAGTAACATTTATATGGGAGGTAATTTTTTGAAAAATATTTGACACGTGCTTTTTTTACCGTTTATATCGGTCGGATGAAAACAACCATCAAAATCGGGGATTGAAACTATTTTTTTTAAATACCTTGGAAACTCGAGGATGCAGAAACATTTCCCTTTCGAATTACGCGTTAAACAGAGAATTCGGGCGTATAAAGATCGTAAATTCGATCGTCAAGTAATTTATACGGAAAGTTGTAAATTAATTATCGTACAGATTAAACTAACCAACGTTTATAATTGTTTCAAATTCTACTACTTATTCCTGATATAATTAATCATAGACTAAAGTTATTATTAGTTCCCAAACTCATAATCTGGGTAGTCCTTAGGTTTCTATTTGTTGATATACTACGCAACTGTTGCAGACTGAATCGTCTTACGAGCGGTAACACTATATATGTATTTTATACATTATATACTATGTTATATTCGCTTAACATCGTAATAGAATTTGTTCTTTCGTCCAGTCGCGGGGAGACGCGATCGCGCTGAAGCGCGTCAACGAGAGTCGTAAATTCCCGTTACGATTATAACAATCGACACCACGAACAGGTCGATCCCCTTATTTCTTGTGGGATAATAGGGTTATTTGTTGGGGAATAAAACTGTAGTCTACAGTCTTATAATATTTATATTTTTAACAACTTGTTACACTTGAGGTTCCGTCGTGGCGGAAGAGATAATTGATACAGGTGATGAAGAATAATACACTTGATAGATGAGTAGTAGTAATAAAGAATAGATTAAGATAATATCACTTTGATCGACGCGAGGACTATGTTTTAAGTCGACTACGCGAAGCTGATAGGAACAGTCGTGTTGACTGCACGACGTTTGGTAGAACAGTGATGACCCGTCTCGTACAATTACGGAGGAAAGCTCGGTATGGGTGTCCTTTTTAATGGGAAATACCTGCCATTTTTAATAGACAAACAACCGCTTTCTCCGTAAGTTATAAGAGCGCGCAATAAACCTAAGGACTGTTTTAAGGACCATCCATAAACCGAAAATACTTATGTGAATAGAAATTAAACTGAGAAGATTCGGTTTATGGTGGTTCCTTAGGTTTATCGAGGGTCAGTGTAACGGTGTGTGGACCTCGGCGGCTAGACTATGAGGGACGTCGCACGGACCGTCTTACGCGACGTAACAGAATTATTAATTTCTATTTCTGTAATAAATGTAGAAATATTCATACACACAAGAAGACACATACTATAGAAAGCTTTTTTATAGTAAGCGTTCGGAAACCTCCGTCAGCCAGTTTATCTAAACGTAACAAGTAATACGGTGACTGTCACCCTTTCCTGTTCCGATTTCTTCTTTTCACGTGATTCATTATCGGTGGAAACTTGTATTGGAGTGTACAGAAAGGCAACAGTAGGAGGATTTCTCAAGGATTGAATCAGCAGAAGTTTAACGGAAACAGTATTTCGTGGTACTTTGCGCGCAATCACTACTGCATATATAAATGCGATGGAACTTTTTGAAGCGAGTCAGCCTTGGAACGTGCATGACGATCCAGCAAGACCGTGAAAAGGAGATGTAAAGATAGAGAAACTTGGGCAAGGAGAAGCAAAGGAAGGATGAAGAAACGATGAAAGAGAAGATGGGTAAAGTCGGTCTTACAGTGCGCGGTTAAACTTCGTGAGCGAGGGAATGGTAGATGGCGAAGGGGTAGCTTCTTGACTTTTCAATTTTCTTCCACTTTTCTCTCGTATCTATTCCCCAAGTTCTTAGCAACCAGCCGATTTAAGCGATCACAACTAGTCGATAGAGTTTGATTTGCCTGCAGACAAGTAATATCTGGAAAAATTCTGACAGCATTTGAGAAGGTTATCCTGATCAGCTTAGATTCGCTCCGTTCCATTGAAACAATTTGATATCATTCAGACGTATTGTAATCAATGTCATCTTTTATTTTTTTTGGCCGTTACATTTCCATTTTTTCTTTGTTTTCGTAGATAAAAGTAAACTGCTTTTGAAACATTTAAGAGTCAAATTAAATGAACTGCGTATTTTAAGAATTTCTTAATCTTAATACCAAAACACGACTAGTGCGTAATTTTTAAAAACCAAACAATTAGTTCCGATGGAATTGATAATTTTATATTCCGTATGGTTCTAATAAATTTCTAATAAATAGATAAGAAATAGATTTCTAATAAATTCATGTATCAACATTAACTGTATTTTCTATAAGAATTAAACGTAATTCTAATCAGTGCATTTGATAAAGTTATCTGTCGCGTACATTTGTCGCTTTGATTATGGCAGGATATAGTTTGTTCAATTTACGCCTGAAGACAGCCCTGAAGTATGAAATCCGGATCGGTCGAATACAAAGCTGGGCTTGTCGAACAGTAATTACGTTGTTTAATGCTAATCGAGTGGTTTGGTCGTGAACAGGACATGTTCGTTTGTCATTTGTAACGATTGGGATTTAAAATAAGACTATTAGTCCCTGAAGGAAATAAAACTCAACAAGAAATTATCATTCCAGTACCTTGTCTTACACACATACATACACGTACATACATTTCTGATACTGATTCACATTTATCCATTATTTATGCAACCACCAGTTTCTCTCAAGAATCTCCAATTTTGATTATTAATTACCGATGATCATTTTGTTGTCCAGTTGGTAAATTTATCACGAAATAATCTATGAAATTAGAAATTCCAGGTACATATCTACAACTAGAAAATTAAATAGATCGACTGCAGTGTAATTAGAACTTCAGGTAAAGCTGTAGCATTTATAATTAAAAAGTAGGTAAATGGGAATTAAGTTATTATACAGTTATTTTATTTGAAATTGTCATATTACGAAGTTTTTTGAAAGATGGTCGTAGGAAATGGAAAAGTTCTTTAAGATGGCATTCGTTGTATCGCCATATTGCTAAAAATGTTTCCAAGGATCTAGCCACGAAGTAGAGATGGCAACGATATGGCTTCTGGGTAAGAGGATTCTGAGGGATAGCACGACATTTACCCCGAAAGCTTCCTCATGATATTATTTCTATCATAGCGGAGCTTCGAGTAAGAATCTGTTGCCAAAATTGTGATGGAAATAAATGAAAATGATTATATTGAATGAATATTATTAATCTTATCATTAGAACGCGGATATTTATAAACTTATGGAAAATTTGAAAGTTAGAAAATGTGCAGAACGCGAATACTATACAAAAATATAAAACTTATTCAAAGTACTTTATAACACGCTTTATTCCTAGTTCACATTTCTTTTTATTATATTCATGAAAATATGAATTGAAACATTACCTCCGTTATAATCGTAGCATCGGAAGAGAAGAATAAACGAAATAATGAATTCACCAGTTGTCGTTATTAAGATAGTTTCATGCAAACAGGCGAAAAGAATTTCTAAAGAATTTTTTCGATATATCTACATATAATTTCGCCTACCTTGTACATCTTATCGGAAAGACAATATTTGTAATAGCTGAAATACTTTTCAAGATTCGTATTTACCTTCATCCTTTTCAACTCCCCGCCGAGCACTTCTAAAAGGTCATTTTAAAAATATTCCTTTAAGAGGAGCAAATAGTCGGAGAATCGGTCTTACTGCTCAGTAATGAAGAGTATCAACGATAAACTTATCAAAGACTGTTCAAATACCAGATCGACGTGAAACAGAATCGAATGATTCGTATCCTGAGGAAGATCGGCCGAGTTGATAAACGAATGAATGTTTTAATCGCCCCTCGATTATCCGTTCATGGATGAAATTTTAATTTACGAGGCAGGAAAGTTCTAAAGAGTTACGCTGTCCGCGGAAAATTCGTTCGCTTTATGTGCTCGCGCCTCGAAAGTTTCAGTTTGACCGTTAAGCCCCCGAAGGAGAACGACGAGGACTGAATGGGAAACAGAGAAAAACCAAAGGGGAGTGAAAAGGGGAAGAGAGACTGGAACAAGAGCCCGGAGAGAAGTACGAGGCAATGGGTTCGTCGTATCAAACTGGTAGATTGGAATTCTAATTAATACTCGCAGATTATAGATAAGGACGCGAGAAGAGAGGAATCGAGGTGAAATAGGAAGGAAAGATGGTACAACTATGATTCGTTCCTCGTCCCTTTCATCTTTCACGCCTCTTCGTCGTCCCTTTAATACATTCTTCAACTTGCCAACTTAATCCTCCGGATGAATCACTGTTTCACAAATCTCCTATTTTCTGCAAGATATTCCTATCTATCTACATACTTTTATAAATAATTATAAATTATAAGTTTGATTTTGCTTAGCAATCTTCCGTGACAATCTTATAACCGTTCAATTGAATACTAAAATAAATTAAAAGTCATTTTACTGTAAATTATCTACTTCTATATCCTGTATTTTTATTGTCTGACCACTTGGACTCATCGTCTTTTAATATCTTAATTGTATCAAATTTTTAAAGTAATGGTTATTTCAAGAATTACTTAATCGTATGAAACTATCGTTTAAACCAATTCAAATCGATAAATGAAATTAAGAAATAAAATATGTTATCACTTTCTGAAATCAATTTTGTACAAAGTATCTTTTAATAACCTAATTTACATTAATCTTAATTGTTTTCGTCTTTCAAGATACTCATCTTTATGTTATGAGCATTAGCACTACAGATTTTTATTTTTCATTAGATTTTAGTAGTAGCAACATTGACAATAGCCTTCCATTTCAATCAACACTTTTCCTTATAGGTACCAGGATTAAATGAAACGAATAGTTGTCCCAATAGAAACTTAAAATACTCCGATAAGCACGTTTTGAGGAACATTGTGAATAAATTGTATTGCAGTGAAAAATCTTGACACTTGACACTCTTGTGTTTGACGAGTTCATTCCGCTCTCGATTCATCGAACGTCCATAAGCCAATACGTATTGCATTGTATATACCAATGTACGCTCTGCAGATCCCATTGTATGCATTATTGACACCTGCGTTTATCTGACAGTACAGTAACGATCGTAAATATTGAAGAGGCTAGATCTTGATATTTTGATCTCTCGTTTTGATTGATTCAGCATCCGAGTAAAACGAAACATGCTCGAAGCTACTTATACAATTTTGTATCTGGTATTTTTATCGCGAGTAGTATCGTCTGGCTCGTCAGCCAAATGTATCATATTTGTAGTGAATTTTTAGTCGAATAACTATTTTCCATAATTTTGAGTCACACTATAAACTTATTTATCGATCACAATTTTTATGGGAATGATATAGCATATTTATTAATTAGATCAATGTAAAAATAAAATAGTTTTTCTCATATATGTCAACATTTTAGAATAGGATTAAAAAACATATAAAAGGATAACAGCTGATAAATTTCATTAGTTTTCAGATGCTATACTTATACAAAAATGTTTTAGATTTCTAACGAATATCAAAATGTAGCGATTTCATAAAAAAATTCGCATAACAAAATTAATGATTGCATATAAATTCTCTTCATCCTTGCAGACAATACAAATTCTAAAATTTCAAAATGCAATTGTTTCGTAAAAATATTTACGATCAATATCGTTTGCTAAATATTTCTCAATTACAATTTCATATTACCAACAGTTCTCTCAATATGACTACGATCTTCAAAGTATCCATTGAATCGATTCGAACAGATTTAATATAAAACCAAGAACAGTATACGAAAAAAGACGATGGCAATTTTACGATATTCCTAATACGTACAAATTGTAGTATTTAAATGTAGGGAATATCCGCAATAACGGAAGAATATTTGACAGTCTGTAAGATAGCCGACAACGTCGAGCATATAGATGGCGACGCTCCGAGTGTAAATAAAAGGAGACTCACGCCAGACAAAGTATTCTCCTTCATCTCTTTCTCCGCGTCTTCAATCCCTTTTCCGTCTTCCTCTCTTTCTTAAACTTATGAAAGGAAAGAACACAGCCAACCCTTCAATGGACGGTACCAAGCCAAATCGAGAGCCAGCAAAAGTGGAATTGTGAAATATTAATGCGACTTCCTCCAGCGTTCTACGTTGATCCTCTGCTCTTCTTCTTCTCCTTTTACTTCCTCCTCTTCTTCATCTTCCTCTGTTACTTTTTCTTTCTGTTCTCTCTCTCTCTCTCTCTCTCTCTCTCTCTCTCTATCTATCTATCTCTCTTTTCCTCCGCTCTGTTTTCCTCCTTTCCTCCGTACTTTAGCATTTCCTGCGACTCCGTTGGTGCTCGTTGCACACACGACCACCTTATCGTATAACATGCCGACACACAGAACAACGAATATCACCGGCTTTCCGTGTGCACCAGGTACATAGGTCTTCAGAAAGCTCCGTCTAGAGAAATGAATTTGTAAATCGATCGTCTTGGAAAAGAAATTCAAAGATTTCTATGTTTTAGGGATATAGTTGAAACTTGTACTTTACTGTATTTTTGCGCGTATGTCATAAAAAAATAGGTTGTTCAAATATATCAATATACAATTAAAGCGTATTTTTGTAATACGTGGCATAAGAAAGTTTAGGGAGTTTCTATGGTTCAAAATAAGGAGAAATTTAAGAGTAATATAAGTACATTAGAAGTTTTACTTTTTGAAAATTGACTTTGAAAATTTGTTGGATATACGTGAATTAGACTAATTTCGAATTAGACAAGAGTGGACAGTTTGAAGAAGGAAAGAGGTATTTTTATTCAAAATTGTGGGAATTATGAACCATGGTGTATAAATCAAAACTTCCAGAATTCATGCTCTCTGGTGTAAACCGTGTCATTTAAGAAGGTACATTTTTATGTTTCACCAGCGTTGTGCACCTTACTTCATCAACGGTCGAGTGACACATTAATAATGACTGTGGTAATTATAAGATATGATGTCAATGTGTCTTCCGACTCTTGAGAAAGATAACGAAATATTAGGATATACTCTGTCAGCAATAAATATTAAGATACTTGTTATCGCCATCTTTATTTTCTAATTATTTCATTATAAATCTGCAATTTCATTGCCATCGTATGTATAGTACAATATAAGATACTAAGTAAAATAAAATTTGTTATACGTTGCCAATAAACGTAACGATGAGATGTCTTGATATTCTACTTATGACAGTATATATAATGTTCATCAAACGTGGTTTACAAATTTGACCATAAAAGCTCGATATTCTCGATTGCAATAAATCATGAAAAAATTCATATTGTACCACGAAAATATCCTTCGAAAGGTACTTTGCTAGTTAACATCACTAGATTCGAAGAAATTATGTTCGTAGAAATTAGCGTATCATGTAGGTACATTTGAAAGACACGCTCCTTGATGTTTCGTCTTTTTCGAATGGCTGTTTCAGGAAGGTGAGAGAGGATACTTAGAGGGACTGGCTTCAAGGTATGCAGACCTCTTCAGAACGCATTACGGAGACGTCCTGGAACCGCTTGAGGAGCTACGCCGCCGTGAAACAAATGCTTCTCCCAGAATGCCCAACACTCAACTCACTACCAGTCATTCACAGCCCATTTACGTGCCCGGAAAATACTCGGTGAGTAAATCCGTCTCTTTCTTTCGCTTCTTGATTTTCATCCTGTCCTTTCTATTTATCTTTTACGACTCTCTCTTCCTTTTCCGCTTTTGTTTCTTCGCTTTGTACGAATTCCCCCGTTACATATGCCACTCTAATTACGCCTATTTTTCCGTTCTACCGTTAATTATAGCTCGTTCTAAAGTGCATAATGGTTTTTAGTCATGTAAGATCAGGCGATAAACACGGGGCATTCCGTTTCTGTAGGAAGAGAAAGAAAATGTTACGGTTGACTTAGCTTTTCTCAACTTCATGTAGTTTCGTAGGAATGTCTATTTTCTAATTGCATTTAATTATTAGCTCGCGGATATTTATACCAATTCGTATTTTTGTAATTGAGAAAGTGGAATCTAAGTAGAAAATTGTCGTACGAAATATAATTATTGTATTAAATGTAATACATAAATTAAACATCATAACGAATGCTATATTTTGGATATCTTATATATCTTTGCATTTTCAAATTTTCCATAAATACATGAAAGTCATTGATTATATCCTGTAATTATAGTTATTTCCATTTTTATAAGAATCTGTGAAAGTTGTTGCGCAAGTTATCGTAATTGAAAGAAATTAATTGAGAAGGAAACGGGGAGAGAAATGAGATTCTCTATAATATAAAATACTAGTTCCTCTATGAAATATATGGATTTGTATCTTTCAATAGAAAATAATAAAAGAAGCTATCTGATTTGTCAAAATTATGAAATTTTATTGCATAGATAATTTCGTGTCGATTTCATCTCAAGTCCGTTATTATATTATCTTCTGTTTTCGAGAAAAGTGATAAAAAAGAATTAAAGAAACTATAAAAATTATAAATACCGCTCTCAAAAGTTACTTAGTGTAGTTATCCAAATATCTTCAAGTAGTATATACGCGTTTTATCCAAATTCAGTGATATATATCAAATATAAGCCAGGCGCTGATCATGAAGACACAGAAATCTTAAAGGGCTCGACCTTTAATTCGAAGTATCGTTTATATTTCTAGCGTTTTCCCATGTCTCTAGGATTGAAAATACCTGGATTTATTAAACACGTATCACTCGATAGGGAATAATCTAGTGACATTACATACTTTCTCTTTTACTCTTCAACTAGAATAATGTTAACAGAGATCAAACAAAGATTTCTTAGCATAAAATAATAATAGAAATACATATGAAGTTTGACGAATTAAAAAATTTCACTATATTTAGCGTAAACACGTTCAGCGAATTCGTTGATCTAGTAAGGAATGAAAAACACGTGTTTTAACGTAACTACCGCATGCTAGGATAAATTCCTTAAATAGTTTCATCCGAAACGAAGGACATATAGTAAATTGTTGCAGAAATACGCAACAGGTGGATTTTCCGGCGAATGACTGTAGTTCGGCCGAATTGCTTATTGAATTTTGACATTACTGCATAATGTAACGCATCGCCAGGGAATATACGGTGTTTGTATTAAGGTATCGCTAATACACGCTAGATTAGGCTTAGCATTGCGTGTTAAATACGTATACGTGTTTCATGTGTAATATCGTAGTATTTAATTGTGTTACGACCGTTCGCGGAGAGACGCGGTCGCGAGGAAGCACGTCAACGGGAGTCGTGAATTCTCGTTACGATTAAACAATCGACGCCACGAAGTGATTGATCCTCTTATTTCTATTACGATAATAGGGGTGGTTTGATTGAATTTACACTGATTTAACGAGTATAAATCATTGTTTATTCCAGCAGATTACTAAATAGAAGGAATTACACTGATGCGTCGGTGCGAGTTAAGTAAATGTTTAAGGGTAGAACCCGTTGCAGACTTGACTGTTCTGACGACGAATGACGACTTTGGGGCTTAAGGGTAGAACCCTTTACAGACTTGTTGACTGACTTAACGTTGAGTGACGACTGACTTTTAATTACGATGCTATGTCGGAGGAGAGCTAGTGATGGGCGTGTGTCTAGCGCATAGGACCAGCGGATTTGTTCATCATTTTTAGTTAGGAAGTGAGGGTAGTGGACATGGTTTCTCATTGGCTAATAAGATGACTGACAGACTAGGAAGGGTCTTAGCAGCCCTCGGAAGAAAGTTGATAGTGGGAGGCATCGTACGTGCGAGAAACTATCTTTTCCGTAATAGACAATAAACCTGAGGACAGTTGTCAAACAGATGCTACATCCGGCTCGTAGGATCTTAGTCCGAATTTCCTAAGGTTTATGACGGTTCCTTGAGGCTATTGAAGGTACGCGACAAGGATGTGCGGACATCTGGCTGCCATCCTGCCCGCGGTGTGTAGCCCGGCCCAGGCAGAAAGTCGACCGACGTAACAAATTGCGTACACCATTAGTTGAACGCGTCATTCAAGAGGGAGATTATGTTTGAGTTATCCTCATGATTCTTATGTGACATGAGATTACAAATGTTTTTTTTTTATTTTTTTATTTGAATTTTACAATTTGTCCAGAAGGGCATTTGGTAAAATGTTATAACTTGAAAAATATAGCATGTGGATGGTTACCCCCAGCGGGGTTCCATCTTCCAGGTTGTTTATTGTATTTCTATTGTGAGGTCTGCGGGATGCTTCTTCTTCAGTCTTCTTTCTATTGCGGTTTCATTTGTTTCAGCAACTAACTGGTTTGGGTGTCTTGCAAGTCTTTCTTTGTATTTTTTTGCGTATCTAGCGATTTCCTCCTTAACTGTTGGAATTTTTAGATGAGATTACAAATGTCATTCAATATTTGTTTAATATAAATCTTAATAAAATTAACATTTGTTCCGTACAACTTACGTATTAGCTTTTTTTAAAGAGATAGAGAGATGTTAATCATAAAATCAAGACAATGCAAACAAAAATTCTAAGCGATATTTAAGTAATGTTGTTTTTTATTTGGCAATAGCGTTTTTCTTTATCGAGTTTTACAACATGCGCATACAGTATAAGTAGCAGTTATTTCATGTAACAAATAATAGTAAAATGAGTAAAACTTGTAAGCAAAATTTATATGAGGTTGTTTTCCATCTCAGAACGTACAATTAATTCTGTTGTTACTCTTCTAGTTGCTATGGCTATATGGGTGGGAATTATGCTTTAAGCATTTACGATCCTTCTTATGAAAAAAATTGATTCAAACGCAGTCATTGATAAATGTAATATATAGAAATTGAGGCTCTCTTTGTAAAATTACAAGCCAAATGGCACAGATTGCTTCCTCGTTGGAATTGTGAATGCCAAGTTGTGAATGACAAGTAGTGTGCCATACTAATTGCGAATATTGCTCGCTAAATTAATACGTTTGCTATGAAAAGCTAACCGCTACATCTCTCGTACTTTGTTGTAGTAGTTTTACATGATATGTCGCACAATTTCACTTGTGCACGTGCAAAATGAACTAACGATTAATGGATAAGGTGAACGTTTTATATGACGCTTAACATCGATGTACTCTTATTTGGTCATTTATTGTAATTAATACATCCAGGGATTTCTTTATTTGGATTTTCTTATTAATGTGATCAAGAAGTAAGAATCCTTGTTGTTAAATAAGATATAAGAAATTAGTTTAAATATGTAGATTTTTTCTATAGATGAAATTTATCTTTCGCGACAAAAATACAATTACGACTTAGTTAATTTGCAACTCCTTTTTTATTACAATTGACCGATATGTTGCGTAACTTGTCATTAGCTACTGTGCAATTTTAAATATTAATTGCCTAATTGACGAACAATTTTTATTTATTAAATTTCTTCGATTTACTGTAACAAAAAGAAGAATTACATGAGAATACTTAAAGGAAAGAAGCAAAGGTTTGGAAGAAAAATAAATCACTTACCGAGCACTTAAGTTCTGTTCTTTGTAAGAGGGATTTAGCGGTAAGTAGTTCACAAGAACTAAACACTTTCCATCGTGGAATTGAA
Organism: Bombus campestris; assembly: GCA_905333015.3. Lineage (NCBI taxonomy): Eukaryota > Metazoa > Arthropoda > Insecta > Hymenoptera > Apidae > Bombus > Bombus campestris. Next base: position 6,738,174 of record HG995133.1, on the reverse strand, counting down.
AGTCCTCCAGGGGCAACTTGCCGAACTGGTTTAAGGGGATTAACCGTGTAGATCCATTGATCCTGTTTTAAATCAGTTATTGCTCGATGCTCAGGGTTTCCACGTGGTTAATCGAGTTTTCTATCGATTATCGATTATGGCTAATCTTTTCATAGATCTATGGAGTTATGATCTCACGGAGTAATTAAGTATTCCGTAATAAAATCTTCGTGTATTCGAAAACGTGCTTTAATAACGGAGATCTATCGCATTTTCTTTTATTTGTCTTTCAAATTATTATTAAACTGTGGTAAATATTTGTACCTCTATGAGAAACTTAAATATACGCCAACATATATAATTATTAATTTAAAGGAAATATTTGGAAAATTTGAAAGCAATTTCTAACTAAATATTAAAGAATTATAACAAGAATCATTGAATAACACTATTCCTTCTCTTCTTCCCACTATAAATTCTAGTATCGCGCAAGCAAAAATTCTTTCAGTAGAAAAAGCCAGAACTAAAGAATGTCCCCTATTTTTGTCCAGCCCTCGAGCTGTCTGAGCGATAAGGAAGAGGACGAAATCTATGGCTTTGGATACGGAGTATTCAGCAGGCAGATGCTTCAACAACGACAACAGAAACTTGCTCTTGCCGCACAAAACACCACTGCAGTAACGCCAGGTGGACATCAACAGCCTTATCAAAGGTAAGATACGATTATTCTACATTTGAGAGATACCATTCTTATCTATAATATATCCTGAAAGGAAAACGGATAGAAAGACTTTTGTCTTAACGATATGTTAAAGCGATAATTAAACATCGAATGTAAGTTTGTAGCAAATTCTAGTAAATTGTAAAATATATTATTGCTATATTTTTTAATAGAAAATTTCAATTTCCGTATTAGCGACTGCATAAGAAGGTAGTAAATGTTAATTCTAATTAATAATTCGTCACCAATTTGTGGACTTTTGATAAAATTCACACATACTGCTGCAGCTTCGAATCGACCAAAGTGTCCGGATACTTACGAACGATAACGTATATGGATTTTCGATGAAATTTGGAAATTATACGTTTGTGAGCTCTGTTTACAAGCTACGGTTAGATTGAATTATCCGAATATTCATCCAACCAACTAATCACGAACAATGCTTAACTGGTATGTCCTCTTTATTATACGTAATTGCCCATTGTTAAGTGGCTTACCTGATCCGAAATACCATCTGTGCGCACCTTTACGCCAGCTGCTTGATATTTAATTGCTAATTAACCAACAGACTGCTGCGCACACTCTCCATTTTCTGTAGTTCAGAATCGTGAATAGAGAAAGAGACAAAGGAGGTCGTTATTAAATTCCATTATCTTGCCGTTGGCATTATCTGTTTTCGTGCACGCGCGAATAACCACGGTTCTGAGCCTGTGAACCTGTATTATTCTCTTCTTGCAGCCACGATAAGCGTGTTTTTGTGACTCTCTCAGCTACACTTACCTCAGGCAGTTTTCTGACTTTGCTAAACCACGATAAGCTCGGACGATTTGCTCTCCTGAAGATTCCAGACTTTATTTACTTCATAAATACATTGACATTCACTACCGAATCAATTACTCTGCATACTGAATTAATTCCTGCATTTTCATAATCCTTTGATATAATTGCCTCGTTTCTTTCATTGTAGAAAAATATATAAGGGAAAGAATTTAGATCTATTATATAAACTCCCATGTGACAATTTATTGCATTTTAATCTAAAGGTAATTACTACAGAAAAATATCAAAAAAGAATTTAGGCGATTCATCGTATTTTAATTTAGAATTAATTAGCAAAATAAATTTAGATTTATAAACAATCCGCTGTGATTTATTGCAGTTTCATTTACAATTAATTGTTATATTAATGTTACATATTAAAGTTATATTGTACAATTTTTTTTTATGGAAAGGGATTGTAATTTTTAATCTTGAAAATTATCTTCTTTAATAAACATATCGTACTAAATAGCTTCGTTTCTAATGATTTTTATTTACCAGCTTCAACAAATTTATACATTGATTAGATATTTCACAGAAATTTGTATTAAAGTGTCTATAGTATAGTTTTATCTACGTATCTACTTGCATTGTAAATTGTAACGAAAAATGAAGTTGCTGTGAAAATAAATTCCTATATTTCAAAGATAAAAAAATTTACATAATATTACATGAAGGTTATACACAAGTCTTGTTTGAAAGCAAGAATGTTATTGTTTATACAGTGTCTGCGGAATCTGTAGATTTTAATTTAAAATTAATTAATGTCTGATGTAGTCTCGAGAATTTTCCATAACTTTGCCTCAGCGTATTTTTAATTTAAGGAGTTAATGAAATATAAACCTACACGAGATGCTATTTCGTAGAATAATTATATAAGTGGGCATCGGAGTTCATCCAGTTCCTGCGTGCAATTAATTATTCGTCGGTGACGATCGATTGACGAGCATTTTACTGAATTAATTATATAATTCTGTACCTTAGTTCCAAGAGTGTTATGTGATGTGCTATTATTATATATACGATAATGAAGTATACGTCGATCATTTTATTGTTCACAAGATGCGTTAGATATTTTAAAATTTTATTTGAACACTTCCAAATATAAAAAAGCTGCAATAAATTGATTTTTCCACTATAACCATTTTGTATAAAGAGATATCTTTCATATTTCTTCTTTTCTATTCGTTAATCGATTATAAAACATTACACAATTTTATAGAAATTATATTTTAAGCTTAATATATTGAAATGTAACAATTCTTGAACTCAAGAATTCTTGAATATTAAATATTTATAATTGATTATAGAGCAGTTTTTGTATACCATTTAGGAAAATAATGAACAATATGAAGTTTCAAACATAATGTAATTTGTCACAAGATATTATTCGCAGTCTGTATAAACCTTTGTCAAATCGAATGATCGGAATTGTTCAATAGCATAAACAAACGGAGCATAAAATACTCCAACCACTGAGCATCACGTACCTAATGATCCATGCCGTGTTATACAGCACTCGTATGACTATAAATTCACCTAAAACGCGTAAACTTCCACCTAAATCTGAATATAAATTGATTGTCAAGCACCAACTAGTCTCTGAATACTAATTCCTGAATCCTTTTAGCTATAACAATATAAATTATGTCTAATGAAACTGTTTATATAGATTTCGTTGTTACAGTACTTAATTATTTATTTCTTAGGTAGATGAGGTATTGTACAATGTCTTGTACGTTATTGTTAGATTTAATGTAACACAAACGATGATCATAGAATTCATTAGCGTCAAGATACACGTGTCCGATTGACGGATGGATCCTGTTTACTAATTTATAGTTGTAGATACGACCGTGGGATGTTCGTTTGTCACATGGTTAATGATGCATTCCGCGATTGCACACCAGCTACTTCATCATGTTTAAAAGATTAAGTTTCGTTAAAGCCTTTTTTGCAGTTAGATTTATAATCGTTACTAAATCGTGATGTTTCCATGTTCCATTTCTAAAACTGTCTACGATAAAAATTAGGCGAAAGCGTAGTGTTTTTAACTTTCTGCTTTGTAATATCCGATCTTCGATTTAGATTAATGGCGATAACACTGAAAATCAGAAATAATATCGTTTAACTAATAGTCAAATCTCCACGTGAAATCCATGAAACCAAACGATCTTTATATACAGTCTGTCACACAAGAGCGTGTCTGCGATATTTCTGTAAATATTTATATATTTGTAAAAAAATTTATATGAATTGAATCTACATCTAAAACACTAATACGCTATTACTTAGTAGGGTGTCCAATCTCCTCCATTAGCGATTATAGCTTGACATCGTTTCGGCATACTCTCGACTAATTTTTGAGCGTAGGATTCTGGTAACGACCTCCATATCTTTCGAATGTGATGTACAAGTGTTCTTATTTTTGTGATACGTCTTCCTCTCAGCTTGCATTTCATTAGGGACCACACATTTTCGATAGGGTTTGCATCAGGGGACTGCGATGGCCAAGGAAGTACTGTGATGGCGTTTTTCGCTTTCCATTGGGTGCAGATGCGACTTCGATGTTTAGGGTCGTTGTCTTCTTGCAATATCCATTGGTCCTCGGTTTGGTTGAACCAACGTTTCACGGATGTGAGAAGTCCCCTTTGGTACAATTTCACCATCTTTTGTGCATTCAGATTGTCTGTAAAGACGCACAAAGTCCCAAAACCGCGTGCGTTAAAGCAACCCCAAACATGCACTTTTATAGGGTGTTTTACACTTCTTTGAATCATCCTTCTTCCATGGATAGTCCAAGCACGCCTAATAGGACACCATGCCCAAAACGAAGATTCATCAGTGAATATTATATTACTCCAATCACGATCTCTGTTTTCATTCGCCCATGCCAGACGATTTTCGACGTTTCGCGTACGCGGCACTCATATTAAAAAGCTCTGTTCCTTTCACTGTTTCAAATGAAACTGAAAGGTATTCAGCAACGCGTATTAGAGAAGTTTTCGTTTGTTTACATTCTTTTTATCTCATTCTGATTAGGTGTCAGGTTTCGCAGATATCGCAGACACGCTCTTGTGTGACAGACTGTAGGTGTCACAGACGAAGTCCGACCTAAGCAAAACGATAAGATAGCGAAATTCCAAGCGGCTCAGCATGCGCGACATCCGGTCACCCTATCCGTTCTAAGAAATGCATGATCTAAACTTTTCCCACTCTCACGAATAAAAGAATTTAAGTACTCCCCCCAAAAGCATTCCAGTCAGTCTTGAACAATCACGCCTAGAGCTCGAAAGTGTATCGCAGACAAGAAAATAAAAAATCTTTTCTTTTTCATAAATCTCTTTTATTATTTTACGTGACATAGGCAATATGTATAGATTTCCTTTAAACCTTTATGAAAAATGTTATTTGATAAATCGATTCATATATTAATAATAAGGTCATATTTTGCTACTTTACGATGTTGCTATAAACAACAAAATTCACCGTCTAAGTGGTTATTACGTTAATGAAAGTTATACAATACGCTTACAATACATAACTTTTGAATTAGTGCGAATGGATTTCCAAACTTGAAACCGTTATATTTTGTCTGTATTCATCGAGTACTACGTATCAAAAAATACGGAATAAATTAAAAAAGGAATGATTCTCAAAGGAAAAGTTTATTCAATTATAAAATTCTATTAATTAACAATGTTATAAATTAGAATCTCGATTTATTTAATGCTGATGAAGCTGCTGATGGCAGGATAATATTTATTTACCACATTCGTATAGTACATATAAATGTTATTGCTACAATAAAATATTTTTTTTTTGACCTATAATCTTTCATTTGATTTATAAATTATTCGCACATACATATATAATTTATTTTAAATACCTTTTATTTTACAAAACAAAGAATATCACCAATTTTATAATAAGAACGTTTGTAATATCAAGAACGCATATTTGAAACGCGGTGTTGTTCTGTACAGTTTCGTTTAACCAGTTTAAATATAAGTCTACTCGACAATATACGCCTGGCCAATTAGGACGAGCACAACCTTTTCCCCAAGAAATTATTCCAACTTGCGTACCATTGCATAAAAGTGGACCACCACTGTCACCCTGAAATTTATTTCTTTTACGAAAAGGATACCTAGGTATAAAATAAATTTGAATTTAAATTGTTACAAACTTGACAAGCATCTCGTCCACCTTGTAATATGCCTGCACATAAATGCAATTTACTATCTACTCCTGAAACTGGACATTTTTCCGGTGGAATCAAAGGTAATTGGACACTACGAAGGTAAGTACCAGACCCTCTCTAAATAAAATTATTTGGCTGTACTAGAATATTTGTTATTCCTTATTAATGTAATGAAATCTTTTATTAACCCGTTCCCTGTAAGCATTCAAGTTCAAATTTAAAATCACGTTTTTAAATTCAAATTCAAAATCAAAATCATCTTTCTAAATTGAAATGCGTTACCGTTATGTAGAGTCCATAGTCAGAAACGAAATTCGGAATATGAACAATAAGAAAAAGATATAAAATACAATACAATAAACAAAGTAAGTAGAAAAACACAAAATAGGATGAGAGCATATGTAGAGAAGAAAATAAAATTGGAAGTAAATTGCATTTTTTTCTGTTCAAAGGATTAATGAAATTCAATTTTAGATTCCCACTATACGATTTATATTTATTCTGTATTCTTTCATGTACTCTATTCCATAATCATGCTTCAAGCACTTGTGGATTTTCCACGCTTCGTACAATGCAAGTTTAAACAGAATGTCCCTACGCTTGTCAATCGATAAAACAATTTTTGTAGATGACAGTAAATAATTAGATGCAACTACGTACATCGGATCCAGGAATGTGTCGTCCCCAGCCAGCCACAGTGCAGGGGTCGGTGTACCTTTGGAAAATATCTGCGTCATAAGCAAGAGGAAGGGTGACGTATTTCACGTACGAGTTAATACGAAAGGGGTTCCGAAGCTGGATATAAAAATAAACACAAAAATAGAATGAAAATGATATTTCTCATGAATTTCATCTCTTTGTATCTTGTTTCATTTTTCCTTTTTCGTGTTGTTTTATTTCATTCTTTATTCTCTATTTTTTATATATTTTACGAACTACTACAGAGAGCTTACTGAAGTTAAATATAAAAGAGAATTTTGAAAACAGAGTAAGAAACCATTGATCTAATTTGGCTGATCTTCCTTTCATTCGTTCCTTTTTCTTTTTTCCTAAATTTGTTTTATTTGTCTTATATGTAATTAATATTGCATAGAATTTACATACGTATATATACAGTAATTTATATAAAAGGATTTTATTATTGAAGATATATATATATGAAAATGAAACAGTCATCGATCGAATAATCTACAATTAGTCGAAGATTTCGACTCGGATACTTTTTCCTTTCTTCTTATTCTTTTCATAGAATTTCCAGCCGCGTGTAAAATTTATATACATATAAATACATATATATTTCTGCAGCTAAAAGCCGAAAAAAAACACAAAACAAAGTAAAACGAAAATGATTTGTAATAGCTCAAATTGGTTCCAAATTTCAACTTTATAACTTATCTTTTCTTTTCCTTCTAATCCTTTGCAATTTTTATACATATATCTATGTACAACATTCTACACCTTTGAATCGGTGGAGTTTTGTCGAAAAAGTTGATTGCAAAATTAATCTTGAGCACGATCTTCAAGATTAATTTTTTTATTGCGTCGTATAATACTCATCACGAGGAACAAAAGTCTGAAAGGAACCATTGGTTGCAAATGGACTTCATAAAAAATGATAAAAATATGTTATTATTGCTGAAACCCATCTTAATTGTGTAAGTTTTACATATTTAGTAATGCATGTAATCGATATTATCATTTGTTTGTTTGCTGATGCATATTGATATTACAATTATGCAAAAATCAAATGTTTCGATGTATTTCTTACTTCTGACGAGTAAAATATAATATTAGAATGTAGAAAAGTCCAATTCTGATGTAATTCCCGAAGTATCCAGAGACAATAGTTTCTTCTACCAGCGCGGGCGTTATTCCGGAATATCTGTAGTCTTTTTTCTTATTTATCTTCTTAAAATTAATTATAAATTAATGTAAATTATACAACGCACTATATATGAGATGCCGGCGCGATGAGCAGTACAACGTAAACCCAATGCCTTGTTCTTCCGTACGCCAATGCACAAGCGGTCGACTAACTTTCCTATAATTATTAATGAAGTTCAATATCGATACTCGTTGTCCAAAACGTTGGTCTAATTATTGCAATTCCGCCCAATCAGGAACTTCTACCACGTTTTAAAGCGTGTAAGCCCTACTGTATACATGTATACACACAGTATACTATATATACTACGCGTGTTCTGGCACAGTTTCCAAATGCTTCATCTCTTGTATGAAGCATTTGCCGGATATTTATATATCTTTGTACCATTATTGACACTAAATATGAACGCTTGGAACAAAAGTCATGTATAGATTGGAGAATGAACATTAACGAAGCATCGGACAAAGCAGAATAAGAAAAATAATTATAATGCGGAAACTCAACTTATGTATACCTGTTTTTCAGTGCTATAGTCTGCAGCAGTTTATCTATATGACCTATCGAATTTCGCGAATGTAGGCACTCCAGAGTCCAGAATAATGGCCGTGCTGGTAGAATACGAAAAGCATTGTTATTAGATACTTGGAGAACTGCATCAGATTCGGATTTTTTAATATTTTTATATCTTATTTTACTCGTCAAGAGTATTCGACCGTTCGCGGGGAGACGTGCTCGCGAGGAACCGCGTCAATGAGAGTCGTAAAATCCCGTTACGATTATGCTATCGACGTCACAAAATGATCGATCCGCTATTTCGGTTAGCTGGACAATAAAAAACGCAACGAATTCCAACAGCTTTAATCACGCAACCAAATAAATGGCCGTCGGAAAGGAACGCCTCTTTCGCTAAGCATACACGCGACCTCACGTCGCACAGCAAGGAGCAGCAACTGATATTCGGACCAACGTCCATATCAACTACAAAGTAAGCTCGTTCCTTATATTGACAATCAACTATCCGCCGCAGCAATGGCAAACGCAACAGAAATTCCAGTTCGTGTCCATACTACTCGACAAACACGAACAGTCCGGTCAGCACAACAAGGAAAACGAGTCGACGACATTTGGAAACAATTCAGCATTGTTAATGACAAGCTACTTGAGATCGACGACAGCGCACCTGTAGTCTTATTTGGTTTCTATTTAAACCTGGTATTAATTAAGCACTCTCATCGATATTAATCCTTCCTCAACGGATGCCTCCAAGACACCGGCGAATCCGAAACCACCGGAATGCAGCAGCAACAGTTCTAGCAGTTTTCAGAGCGGTAATAAACCTTCAGAAACGAAACGCCTATCTCGCGAAGCAATCTCAACACAATCCGCTGCAACATTGTCGAAAGAAGACAAACTCATCTCCTTGCTTCGGAGACGAGGCGATTATAGCGACCGATTTACGTACTTATGGAAAAGACTGGACGAGTATGAACAATTCGGTCATCAGGAAAGTTCAATTTTAATATACTACAACAGCTGATCGAAGATACGAATCAGTTCGAAGCTATCCAACTCGAGCTAGAAGAATTAAACGAAGAGACACAAGCGAACAGCTTCCCGATAAGGAACCAGTATAACAATTAATACGACCATCTCCTAATAAGCGCACGAGCAGCATCCCCGTCGATACCCAAGAGCAACAGCAACACGTCTAACCATTTCCAGGGACGTAAGAATAATTCCAATAACAACAGTATCAATGATCACACTTCGCCGATGGAAAATATCGCGTCGAATTTACCGCCGATACCGTCGCATGATACGCGGAGCCCATCGCATGACACTCGCAACGTGTACCTACACGCGACGCGACGGCAACCACGTTCGCATCGTCAGCATCGCAATAATCTAATTCAACGCCACCAAACGCCTTGAATCGCTCACGATCCTCTGAACTAGAAGAAAGAAAAAACCTCACCAGGCGACAAGCCGTCGTAGACATTCATCTCTCCGAATCCGTTACAGGATGTGCGATGCCCTATAATTCATAACGAAGACAATAACGGGTTAAATCCCGTCAATGACACCGAAGTCAATCTAGAGTCGAAACCTATGACAAACTCTCCGGAATCTACGATGATCGAATTATCCAGGAACAGGTTTTTCTCGATTAACACTTTGACGGTTAATAACCTATCCTGCATCACGTCACCTGTAACACCTGAAATAAATATCGCATCAGAAACTTATTCTCCGGGACATAACGTGAAGACTCCCCCTTCGTCAAGAGCGAGAGGGGCCACACCTGCGAATGATCCGAATCGGAATAATCTCCATGTTATTGCCACCGTGACTAATCACTCAGTTAATATCGATGGTTTTTATTACACACCATCGGATCTCAACACTTGTTTACTAAGCCCACAGATTGTTACATCGGACAAGTCTCTGACCACCACCTTATCTCTGGAGTCGCCCTTGGCTGCAAACTATCACACTATGAAGAACCGCGGAACCCTTCAGAGCAACCAAACTGGTCCACCTGGCCTCATACCGATGAACGCGCCAGGAAGGACGCAACAGCGCATTTCTTGCACAGTCCCAGCATCGGGACACATCTCAGAAGGAAACTAAGTATAATGCTGATCAACTCAGAGCACGACTGCCCTTCGAAACCAAAGTCTAAGCATAATAGTCCGGGTTATGCGAAACCAGTGGACGCTATCGCACACAATGAAGCATGATGGCTACATACGCCTACAACTGTAAATCCTAATCCACCACATCCAAGCAAATGGAAGAAATCTAACAAAACGGAAGGTAAGACTTCTCTGATCTTGTCTTTTGCAAATAGTCGGGCCAAGCCGATACTACCACCAAGCATCATCAAGAAGACGCGATACAGATGGGTCAGCGGGGGGAGCCCTGTCCCCTACTCAACCGTAGACCTCCTTCACGCATCCACAACGCATCTACATACGGATTTCACTTGCCTTTGTAAAATCGGCGAGATGTATAACGAAACCTCCTGGGGCAAGATGTTCCACGATACTTCATGGGTCGAGCTGTTTCACGACACTGCCTGGGTCGTGAACTTCAACGGCAAATTTCTTGGCAATGCCGAGGACCACGGCAATCCAGACTACAAGGCAGACAACGTATCCTGAACGCAACGGCCCTTCGGCCGTGTCATCGAATTCACCCTGGCAACGACGACATCATCCAGACAGTCACAGTTCATATGGCAACGAGCATCTTGGATCGAAGTGCCACACGGCTTGTCCCACTATCGAGCCAACCTGATCCAGCAGAATACAGATAACCAGCAATCGACAAAGAGTTGAGCGGCAGCTCCAATTAATTTTAGCTTTACAGAATTTTTGATTGGTACCCTCTCAACGGGGGGAGAATGTTACGTCGGCCGACTTCTACCTAAACCAGGCCACTCACCGCGGGCAAGATGGCAGCCAGATGTCTACACATCCTTATTGCGTACACTCAATAGTCTTAAGGACCGACCATAAATCTCAAGAATTTTCTAGCTAAAGTCCTTCAGATCGAACAAAGATCTTTTTTACTAAAGCGTTTTCTAAAGTTTATTGTTTACTACGAGAAGACACGGGAAGTTCATTTTTCTCACGTACGATGCTTTCCACCAGCAACTTTCTATCGAGGGCGGCTAAGACCCTTCCCAGTCCACCAACCTTCTTATTATCCAATCACAAGCAATGTCTACTGCCCTCACTTTTCTAACCAAAATTGTCATCAACAAATCCGATGGTCCCGTGTGCTAGATACACCCATCACTAACTTTCCTCCGACACAACATCGTCACTAAACTTCACTTATTCTTCATCGTTAGAATAGTCAACATGTTTGTAACGGGTCTCTACCCTTACATCAATCACGTACTTAATTATGTACAAACATACGCAACAGCGTAACTATCATCTTTTACAAAGTTGTTGGGGTAAACATTATTTTATACGTGTTAATTCAGTGTAAATTCAATTGAACTACCCTTATTATCCTAATAGAAATAAGGGGATCGATCAGTTCGTGACGTGCAATCTGGCGATCGCGTCTCTCCGCGAATGGTCGATTAAACAAAGAGTATGAAACGCTTCGAAACATTTTGATTTTCTCGTAGTTGCAATATCAATGTGCGTTAGCAAACAGACAAATGATAACGTAATTTACTGAAAATATAAAACTTACGTAATTAAAATCGGTTTTGGTAATAATAATGTCCTTTTACCACTTTACATGAGAACAGTTCATTTGCAATCCATGATTCCTTTTAGACTTTCGTTCCTCGCAATGAGTACTATATGGCGCGATAAAAAAATTTGGAAACTTTTGAAAATTTTGGAAATTTTGGAATGCTCGAGGTCAATCTTGCAGTCAAATTTTTTAACAATCTTCATCTTGAATCTCCATCGATCCAAAAGTGCAGAATGCATTTACAGTAACCAAGACCAAATATTTCTTTACACCTGTATATATTCTTTATTCAATTTCAATCAAAATATTCTCTGAGTTGAACATGAAAGGAAACGAAAAATAGTCATCGGTTATATCTACATATATTTAGAGTCTAAATACATATGTAAGTACATAGATATATACATATATACGAATGTATGTATGTATGTATCTATATACATATAGTTGGTTCAGGATATTTCATATTAACTTCAACCTCTCTTCTTTTTTTTCTCTTTTTTTCATTTCTTTCATTTATTTTATTTTTTTTCACACAGAGTTTATATATACACATAATAATCACCCTGAACAATCCAATATCGTGATGCATGTTCGAGAATCTAAAGTTCGTGTGCGGTAATATTCTGTCTATCAATTCCATCTGTATGGAACTCCAGCTTGGAAAGTACACATAAGTGGCTCCGGCGATCGCGTAAAATCGACGTGGACTTTCAGCTATCCAATTGCCATCGAACGTCGGTCTATACGAATGATTTAATCGAATCAGTTCTAAGTTGCACATCATATTCTTACATGGTTCACTCTTTTCATTGCATTACATCTTTTCCTTTCTTTTCTTCCTAACGCACACATAAGAACTTTCGCGTAGAACAATAACAATAGATCAAGTAATTTTGTAGGATCATCACGGGCGGCCACTGATTTCTTGTTTCCAAAGTGGAGAGAAAGCTGATTTCACACGGAAATATAATAAACGCTTTTCGAAATTCGATGGAAAATTGATGAGTCGATTACAAAGATAGTGACGAATGATTAGTACACTTACATTGTCAGTTTCCGTTTCTTTTCTTTCTTGTTTTTGCGATTTTTGTCTTTTTTTTTTTTTGTTCTAAGTTTGGGTTGTTAAATGTTAATAAGATTTATATAACGCCGCTAACCCTTTCACTGCTATGGTCGCTACTGTCGTTGGTATACACTACTACGTATGCTGATCGGTGTAAAATAGTACCATGAAAAAGTAAATTTTGTGTGGAACTTGAAATCTTTGGTTATTAATTATCAATCCGTTAGTTGAATTATTTGCAATTTGACAGCTGTCATCGAAAGAAATCACGTTAATATTGTACTATCATAGGTGAAATTTTACACTAATATACTATATGTATGTATGTATATACATACTTTTCATTTTACAAATCAATAAAGTCAAACGAATGCAATTAAATATTTTATTATTATTTGATATTAGACGAAAAGTAGAAAAGTCGTTTGTAGTGTGAAAGTTAACAATTATTACAGGACAGTAATATTAAGTGATATTCACATAATAACCCTTAAGGGTTAATATTAATTCATAATTTACGAATTTTTTATTTCACTGCTGATGTATAACGCTGCTGATAATCAGTATTGTAAAGTGCTCCTGTTTCTTATTAGCTACAATACATACGTGTATTTTCATCAGGAACTGATTGTATTGAATTTTTGTACAAGTATTTATTAAATTGTAAATTGGCTTTTCAATGAAAAAGAAATATTTCCTAATCGAAGGTAATCTAACTCAGTTAACAGTTTTATGGTCGAGTAATTAATTATTTGACTCGTATGTGTAATTTTATCGATTTTCTGTTCAAATTGGATTTTCAGCAATGCTTCTGCTATAGACTCATTCAAAACATAGACATTCTATCTAGATTAGATTGTACATTTAGCGATCTAAAGGTTAACAATCGCAGCGGTTCGCAACGCAGTCGCAAAGGTTAACAAAACAGCAATCTAATGGTAAAATTGACTTTGCTACAGCTGGTTCAATTGACTGATCAATGCTATTTGTCCCGTCATAGACGTTATCATTTATATACTGTGATTCATCTTTTAATGCATTTATGTATTTCATTTCTTTCCAAACATATTTATAATACGAATATATATATATATATATATTGTATATATATGCAACGTTAGACTTCAACGGATTAACTTTAACGGTATTGCTAACTTATTTACAATAAAACAAAGAACGTTTGTGGTCTTCAAATATTAATAATTAATGATTAATACTAATAAGCAGAAACTGCAGTAAATTGCAAAAGTAAAGAAGTAAACGAAAGACAACAAAGTAATAATCGAAATTCATAATTAAACAGCCTAAAATGAAGTAATGTAACTGAAATCTACCTTCAACTACTCTGGTCACCTATAGCTAGATACTATAACCGATACTAGGAAGGAAACAAGTTCTTAAGATGTTTATTTTTGAGAAATAAACTGTAGATTATGAAATTTTGTAAAGAACCAAATACATACCTAATATTATATTGGATATAACAATTAATAATTTTGAAATAATTATAAGAATGAAAAAAGTACATACTTAATTCTAAAGTCGAACAAAAGGATAATTTCGATAGTGTGATATAAAGGCGCTAAAAATTCATATTCAATTATTCCCGATAATGAATTTCTTCATTTTTCAGTACGAAACCTATAGAATAGGTAGAATAGGCCTTTCTCTTCCACTAAATATTTCAATATTGAAGTTGTCCCTTATTGTTACAAATCCTTCAATTATCCACAATAATCCATCCAAACTATATATATAATGATAAAAATAAAACGATAAAATCTTTCATTCATAGATTTTCCTTGGATTTTCTATAGATTTTTAACTCATTCTTTTCATCTGATACTTGATCAGATATAAAAGACACGGATAAGTTATAAATAGCCTTGAATCAGTTAATTTTTAACGAGTTATAGAGGATCTCTGATATCCTTAAAATTAACGTGTCGTATCTGTTAATTTGGAGATCTTAAAAGCAGCATACGTATCTATAATAGCAATGAAAGCGCTACGAGCAAAGAATGCTCTATGACCGTAAAATGGTAGCATAAAGATACGCAAGAGATATTATAATAAATCCTCTTCTTCGACCCATGTCTCATCTATCTACGATTTTAATAAAAAAATAACTATTGACAGCATTTATCATGCCTTTGGTTTCGATAAACTGTTATAACTAATCTTTCTAAATCGTCGGTACGTCGAGATCTGAAAGGAAATCGATTCTACGTTCTCGTTTCTATGGCTTTCAGCAGGCCAACTTTACCTTTACGTATCTATACAAGTACATTATACATATACGAGATGCACAATGTAACATTGCGTGATCAAAGAATATGAAAGAAACTAGGTGTTTTACAATCGAGCGTGTTTTCATAAACAGAATTTCATTAATACGAAGATCATAATACGTAGAAGTCGATTTTATATGTTAAAAAGCAAGATAGCGTTACTTAGATTAATTACTGGATGCATAAGGTTGGAACTACTGCTTACGTGAAGTATATTGGATTGTAATATACGCACGTCGTAGATGTATAATTTATATTTTATGAATAAAATCTATTTTTTATAGTGTTTCTCGATATAAAGAGTAATTTATAAATTTAAAGGCGATTATCATTAATTAATGTTCTTGCCATTTATTACAATGGAAGAACATATATTTCATAGTATCCATTGTTAAAATGATTTTGAAGATAAAATTTTCTGTAGTAATTTTTAAATAATAACAATATATATAATATACTTATATATAATAACAATATAATAACATATGAACGTTATTTAAAATATAAATGTATATATCGTAACAATATAAATAATAACAAATAATTTGTTTTCATTAGTTAAAATTTACTATTTCGAAACATCCGGTAAAACGGAAGTTTTATCATTTTCTTTGCTTTCTTCATTCAGTTCCAAATATTTAAATAATTGTTTCGCATCAGCCTGTAGATACACCTAAATCGTACAACTATACACCAGAAAAATAGGAATATATCAGATTTTTTGTTTTTTACAATTATGTACATATATATTTACACTTAAAAATATACAAGCGTTTTTTATAATATTATATTTTTCTCTTATCGAGATAGAAACAAGTAATATTAATTGACTATTTTTCAGTATTAAAAAGGAAGAAACATAGAGGCTTGAATTATTTAAATATACTTGAAAATTGAAGAGCATTCTAGATAGAATATTTTAATTAAAGAGAGCACTAATAACATACAAGTTATTATGGATACTCATTAATAAATTGTAAAGAATAATATTCTGAAATCTACAAAATAAATCTAAACTCTTTAAATAATATAATATTATAGATATGTATATAATTGTAATTCGTTAACAAGAAATTCTTTTGGTTTCATTAATGAAATACTTTTAAATATCTTAGCGTAGAGTAAAGTTAGACAAAAAGACATTTCATATGTTACAATTCAATATACAAATTTCCCAATTCATCTCTTTTTCATTATTATCTCAAGAAGTACGATTAGAAAAAGTCCTTAGCCTTGACTATCAGCAATTTCCCCGGTATTCTTTCTACGACCAATTAAATGACTGAAAATTAGTCCCTACTTAACCTTAGAAATTTATAAATATTCTCGGTGTATGAGCGGTATATGTATAGCGTGTATTCATTTATCATGTACTCACTTTTCAAAGCACCAGTGAGAATTCGTTGAAGCGTCAAAAACATTGCAACATTTCACTAATCGAATATTTTTATTAATCTGTCGGTTAAGATATCCAGTACTGGCGATACTTTGCTACCATTTTAGGGATAAGAGCCATAGACTGTATACATACCTACATATGTATGTGTCGCAGTCTTACAATTAGAACGCACCTGACCATGCAATGAGCAGCGGACAAAATGAATCTCGGTGCTATGTAAGTACCTCCGCAGATATGACTAAAGTGTCGCCGTTGGACCGAGACCTATGAGAAATTGACATTGAAAATTCGGTTTCGTCATCAGCGAACCTTTGCTTCTTATCGATAGAACCCGGATACTTACAATGTACACTCTAATCGTCTCCGAAGAAATTCCTTATCCTAACGTACATTTATGCATTTATAAGAAATTTGAAGATGCAAAATGCACTAAATGCACATAATATGCAAAAATATATAAAATATCCAAAGCATAGAATATTTTCTAGAATATTTAACAGGTAAAACAATTTCTTACTCATGTCCCACTTTTTAAATTATATTTGTAAAAATATGAAGTTGCATAAATATTAAACATCCACAATTCTTTTATTAGGTTGTTCGAAATGTTCGCAATATCATAACACGATGTAAGTCAAGATTTTAGAAATTCCGATTTAATTAGCTCTTACAAGTATTGTCCCATTAGTTCCGTAGTTAACGAAGCTATGTCTTTATTCTTTACCTGAATACACTTTTATCATTTAAAGAATGAAATAAATATTAGGACAATAAATGTAGAACTCTATGTCGTGGAAAATGACAATGGATTGACTTACACCAATATAATTCTCAGCCTTCCAATAGATAGTTACAAATACTCTGTTATATAGTATGTATATATTTGATAAAATTCTTTATCGAAGAGAAAAATCGTGCATTCATCGATATATCGATCAAGAAGAGGCAAAATATATTAGACTTTAGTTGAAAACATATATTCACCAAATATAGCACCATTCGCTTATCATGTATTCTGGGCTTTAGAAAATTGCTTGATTTCCAAGAAATTGAATTCTCTATAAACCTAAAAATATTATTTGGAGCAACTAAATTTAGAATAAACGGAAAATAAAACGACGGATATACATGCAACCTAATAAAATAACATTCCATAATAATCCTATAAGAACAGATTGTCATGAAACTTTTTTGAAATTTTGCTATCAACTTTACGAACAATTTATATAATATAATAGAAAATTCAAAGAAATGCTGTTCTTAACCGATCATTAAATGTAGCAGTTGAAGAGAAACATTTAGAAAATATAGTCGATTAGAAATCGTTTTTTAACAAGAACAGGTTATAGTAAAAAGCATCGAACCTCAGCTAGAAAATAAGCTAATTCAGAGGAATTAAGGACACCTGAACGTCATTTATTTTAGTTTTCATAAAAATTTTTAATACGTTGTAACTTGAAAGAATTCATTATCGAAAGAGACGAAAAGCCTTCTTGAAAAATAATCGAGGCCACTCAGTAGATAGTAAAATGTCATATAAAACAGAATAGTAAATAAACATTCAACAAAATGCTAATTACTTTTTTTTTTATTACTTTTTTTATGTATCTCACTATCAACTTTCGAACAACCTAAGACTTTCAGAACTAATCGAAGAACTGTTTGTTACAGAGACGAATGAAAATGAGAGATATAATAAATAATTTAGGTGCGTATACTATCTATTAAAATGAGAAGAACACTATTATTAATAAATTGTGAACTTTTATCCATTCGTAGGAAATGTGAAGATACAAAAATACGTAGAATGCACATGACGCGTAAATATATATAAAATTATAATATTTACTAAATAAAACAACTCTGCACATAGATTCAACCTCTTTAATTATATTCATAAAAATATGTATTTGCATTAGTATCTGCGGTCTAATTATATTATCAATATAATTGTACATAGGTCTGCAAATTAATCTTGAAAGAGATATTAGATCAGGTTATGGATGAAGATTGTTTCGACGAGAATTGGTACATTTAATTCGTAGGAAGAAACTCTAAACTCTGAATATTTTGAAATATTCTTTATCGACTTATCTCATCAGTGTTCGTTTCAAGGCAGATTTTATTCTAGTTTTCTATTTAATATAATAAGTATTCCGCTATAAGTATATCTTCAACTTGGACGAAGATTATGTATATTTTAGAATAGAATTGGGACTAATCTGGAAATTATAACTTTATATCGAATTTTGTTCTCGTTTCCAGGATTAATTTGGTCAGGGGCACCTACTATGTAAGTCAATAAAACACTTTCTCCTTATTTATACAAATTGTAACTCTGATTAAGTATTCTTTTTGTCAATCTTCACGGATAAGATTGTTTCAAGATTAATTTGTACCTATATCGATAAAATATATCTTACTTTCATACTAACTTTCTTACTTTTATATAGACACTATACACCCCTAAATTATTATTTAACTCCCTTTTTCAGATCATCATTAGTATATTCTCCCCCCCTCCCCTACTTTTACCTTGATCAATTCCGTTAATAGGAAACAGTTTAAATACGTACATATTTTCTGCTATTCTCTACGAATTTTAGTAAAATCGCGAGGAATAATAGTTCTTACCGTGTTATCGAGACATGAAAAGATTTCGTAAATAGATATTTTGTTGGCGCCATTTTCTATCTGTATCTTTCCTATTTTTGTATTTTGGAGACGATTAAAGCATGATTCGTGTATCCGCAGTTTTAGATAATATTTAGGAATCTTCACGGGCGCATTTCACCTACGAGAAACGGATAATTTCTTATGCTCGTGATTTCTCCGCCGACTATCCTCACGGCTACTTTTCTCGCCGGACTGATCAACGCTTTATTATCGCTCGATGGAATCTCGTTCATGGCTAGAATCAGCGCTTGGAAAGATGACATCAATGTGAATAGCAACAACATTTTTATCGTTTGTCAACGATATTCTATCGGCCTGAATTTGCCGGTTTCTTCGCTTTTTTTCGCTACTCATTGTCAACCGTCTTTTGCCTTCCATTTTGCGGCTTTCAGAGTGATAAATTAAGTAGTTAATAAAAAGTATGATTCATTTAGTTTATGAAAAGCTGAAGTGCACAATACAAAATCTTTGGTTATACATCTACGGAGACGTTCTATTCTATCGGGTTGTTCGGAAAATTCACGACAAAATTGAAGAATTTCGGGGTACTACTTACATATGCTTATATATAACCTGGGAAAATGTTTCTTTTTTTTTTTTAAATGACACTTTTTATTGACCAATGCCAGATTTTTCCCTTAATCGTTAACCTTATTTAATATCCAATTTGTAATAATCTCTATTAAGTAGCTTTTTATAAAAGTGCACAATAAACGATTGTTGTCAAATATATAAAATATAATAGAATAAATTGACTGACGAAAAAAAGCTACGAATTTTCAAAACAATCGTTTAGAGACTAATATAACATCGTAATATCGATAGAAACCTTCTTTGTAAGAGGATCAAACCTAATGTTATAACCATATCCAGGTTAAAAGCAAAGTTTTGTTTTAACATGTACTATATATTTTGACTGTAGAACACTTGAAGAAATACGATTCTTGTGAATTGTTTGTTATGGATATTAACTCGTTCACGTTCCTAAGTAATATGACATTGAATAATAAACACTTATGTCCATACAAGTACGAAGTAAATAATTAATACCTTGAGTTTAATCAATTTTGTACAAAATGTAACTAATAAGTTAATGACATAAAAGCATTATTTGAATTATACTATCGAGTCATTTTAAAAATCAGTACAATTATTATTTTCAATACATACTATGGCTTAAGAGTATGTAGACACTTGTTTGGTTTAACAAGCATATTTTCATTACGAAATTACGCATAAATTGTACTATAATTTTACATATTCTCCGCAATCATTATATTTACGTATAATAAAATATTGTGACGTGATTAAATTAATTTTTAACATATAGTGCGTAATGATAAAATTAATTTGCGTAATTGTAAAATTACTCGTTACTTGGAAAGCTTTTTATCTTTAGATTCTTGGATTTCTGTGAATTATAAGTTAGATCAAGAAATTTCTTCCAGATTTTTCGAATAGAAAAATTTTCGAGATTAATCCAAGTAATGATATTTAAATAGTGAATATTGTGTATGTATGTATATATATATTATTGCTATATCTGTTATTTATTGGAATTATTTACTGATTCATTGTCAATTTGTATATTTTGGTTAAATTCAAAAAGTTTTACTATAAATTAACCAAAGTTTTCGAATACTTACAACCAATATTTACATAGTGTATATTATATGTTGTTTTACACATATTCGTTTGAACAAATTGTAACTAACTAATTCTGATCTGTTTCAAATCTTTCGTGTTACTTTTTTAATAGGTGAGACATTTTATATTGCAAGTAATATTTAAATTTCTTTAATTTAATATAACATTTTAAATGCTCTGCAAATAGACGCATAATTTTATAAATTATTAATATAAATTTAGATCTCATTATCATAGATGTAAAAATTTTACTCTCCTAGAGATCTATAAATTTAAAGCAAGGATTATTCAAATTTTTACATATATATATTTTACGTTTAAATCATGTCGTACGCATTATCTAACCAACTCTGAAAATGGTCTTCATTATTCATGGTAAATTCCGTTTCGGTTGACCCATAATCAGTCTGTATAATGGACAGAGGTGTTTTGCGTTTGTCAGCGTCTCCATTGCATTGTATCGGCACGGTGCCGTAGCTAGTAGCTATTCGCGCGCCTCTTGAGATCAGGGACAATCAAGTAGCCGTGAGGCTCGAAAAGATTAACGCTTTATGTATAATTATAATGCTACGATATGTTGCCCGATACGTCGAAAGTACCTATCACTTGCTAAAGAACTCTTACCATTATGAATATAACAGGCCCCCCTCCCCATTCACAGTACTTGTTCCCTCTTTTTTTCTCTCTCTCGTTTTATCTGTATCTATCTGTCACTTTCACTCCCTCTTCTCGTTCTTCTTTTCCACAGAACGCGTTAAACTGAAAAAAAGAAGAGAAGAAAAAGGGGAACGGAAGCGTTTTAGAATCGTGCACACGTGGCATGTCCTGGAAAGCCGTCGTATACACAACTTTATTGATCGACACGACGTGCAGAACACGGTGCGTAGGCAAGGAGATTCTATAATTATACATGTTGTTTTTCTGTTCTTATACAGGATGGCCATTTATAGACTATTTGTCATGCTGACAAAATAGCTAAACCTTCGCCTGTAATAAAATAAAACCCTTTCTTTCTTATTCGTGCTTTCCCCTCTTTCGTTAAAAATAGGACCTGCTATGACATTAGCGCAATGGGACGCGTCGCGCAACGAACGAGTTTTGTTCTTAAGGGATCATCCTACGTGTGCACGTATTTTATCAAGTTATCTATACACGGTTAATTATAACGTGCAATATAACTATGCGGGAAGTTCGACAAAGTGGGATTAAAATAAGTATCAGAAATTCCCATTCTTTTGCTCCGACATGATTAGACAATTATGATAATATAATTAATTTAGTTCGTTTGCATTTAGCTGTTTTAATGATAAATAAATAATTTATTAATTATTACTATTATTTATTTTATATAAAAGATTGTCTAAGATTTTAGTTATTTTAAATAACAAATAAAAAGTTTCAATAATAAAATAGATCATGATCTTGTATATCTACTGATATGTCTCTATTTAAAATAAAAAAAGAAAGAAAAAAGGGAGAAAATACCAATTTGATTAAATATTCATAATATTCATCTTTTATAGAAGTTGTATAGGAATTAAAAAAGTAATTGTACTCTATGTACATATGTATCTATACATTATATGTAGATCGACAAAGTGTACAACTTTGGCCTGTACTAAACGTTTTCAGGTAAATAAATGTATGTAAAATTTATACTAATAATATTACATAGTAATAGAATGTATGTCATACACATATAATGGTTCTTACAATGTATATTATTACTGTATAATGTACTATACATAGAGGTATAATGTATATTGCAGTTTTATTGCACGGTATAACTAAACGTATGTAACTAGCTTTACATTAATGATTTTTATTCACGAGTTTCATCAAAAAGCGCGAGGAACAAGCGATTAAATGAAGAAAACATTAATAGCAGAATAAACGAATATCATAGTCAAATACGACCAATTATATCATTATACTGATAACAAGGTACAACAGTCTTAATTTCTGATTTGTAAATAGGATGCCAGTTTCCATAGTGGTATACATACTTAGCGTCAGCTATCAAACATACGTAAGTACATACGTATATAATTTTTGTTTTATATATAAATATGTAAGATATTTAAAAACAAAATATTCACATGCACACGTACAAAGCTCGTATGTACCATACCTATTTAACTTATAATATTTTTTTTATACATACATATATGCGATATGTATATGAAATATATAGGTAATTCTTCGTTCTTACTTATTATTAGTACATAAATTAACTTTATGACGAGTACATACATGATACTACAACTAGGAATGTAAAAACGTTAAATAATCGATCACAATGTTCATCTTTGGTTATGCATGTCGACAAGAAAGCAATGACAAGAAAATAATGTGTTTAATGGTAATAATAGTAACACACTAAAGATATCCAATTCTTTTGTTTGTTCGTATTAAATCGTTTTCAGTATTTCGGAAATTGAAACATCAATTTAATAAAAGAAAAATTCCTATATTTAAATAACAGATGTTAAAATTAGAAGTATTAAACTATATACGATAAATGCTTCAACATTTGTTTGAAACGATAACTATACGATTACATTTCTTAATTTCGAACAAGAAATTCGATTTACGAATTGACATTCATTATACCGTGTTCGATCGTTATAATAGACCAATCGAATGAACGGATTTGTCCATCGCGTCTCGTCACAATAATCACCGAATAGCGACAGATAACTCCCTTTAACTTATCGATAAAACAATAAGTACATCCGTATATACTTATTTTCTCGCGGATCTGATAAATTCTTCTCGATAGTTCAATACGAAATCGATTTAATTCGATATCGTATCAACGTAGTTAAAAAATCTGAAATCGAGGACACTGATATACGCAGAGAGATTTCGAACGATGGTAAACGGATCGATGTTGTGTGGTCGACGTTACGAGAAGAAGAAAAAAAGAAAAACAAAACAAAGAAGAAAAAGAGAAGGAGGGAAGAAGAGGAGAATAAGAAGGAGAATAAAAAGAAATAGAAGGACAAGAAGGAGAAAAAGAAGAAGAAGAAAAAGGACGAAAAAGCAGAAAGAGAAGAAGGAAAATGCGCCCGTGCGTATATACCTATCTCTTTTTTTTCATCTTTTTCTTTTTAGAAAAAATCACTGTTAACCGGTGAATTACTGTTCACTACGTGTTATCTTGTTTTCTTTCCCCCTATTGCCGTTTCATTGGTCTCATTTCTAATTCTTGCGAATCGAAATAGACCAGAAAAACGAACGGAATTCTTCTTTGGAATTCGACAATATTTTCGCGAAATAGATAACGATTGATACAAGCGACAATCGAAAATAGTTGCACGAAGAAGCCGCGTCTATATGAGTTTATAAAATTTCTGCAAGACAATAAAATCGCTGCCCCCGTGTATTTCGGTATAATCAAGGAAGACATTGTGATTGTTCGTTCTTTAATATATATATAAGTATATAATATATATTCCCCCTCCCTCCCACAAATTCTCCCTTTTCTCTCCACTTGTGTTTACTCTCCGTTTACGTATATTACACGTCTGTTTTTTTTTTTTTTTTTACTTTTTCCTATGCTTTTTTCTTCTCCTTTGTTTAATTTCTTTCTTTTTCTCTTGTTTTAATTATCCTATAGCAATTGACTTTTATTAAGGAATGATCTTGTGCATCGCGCAGAGTATGCACAGTAATGTAGCTAGAGGCCACCCCCGCGCGACATTTGATGCTGAGGTCTCGGCGATCGGCGCGGGTATAATTTGCACTGGAACAACGAATTAAAAAAACAAATATCACGTTAGAAACACACAATATGAAAACTTGGACAATAGTAAAACTGTCCAGGTTGTCAAAAAAACTAACTCGTGATCTTCTATAGAAATTTTATAGATTTACATTTTTAATAATTTAAATGATTATTTCATAAAGTATATGGATTTTTTGCACTGTTTCCTTTGTGTGGCCTTTCTAATTTTGATTTTGAATACTTTGGTCAAATTCCACTCCGTAATTCAAGTAATATAGTACGTGTTAAAATTTAATAAACGACGAATTTATTGCTGTGAAATATTTGATAACTAGTGGTAATTATATTCCCCAATTCAAAAGTCTTATAATATGTTTTATCTATCTTAAAGTTTCAATATTTAATATAGATAATGAACTTTAAATTATATCCCTTTCATAGTATATATTTTAATACACTAACAACTTTTATATATATCCAATTCTTTTTTTGCCATATAAAATATAGAATTAAATGACATTCCTCGATATCTTTAAACAATTATAAAACATTTTCGTTTCAAAGCAAGCATAATGACTGTAAATAAAATATAATGTTACGAAAGAAGCGATCTGAAAACGTGAAAGAATAGTCCACAGAACCAGATAATAGAAAAACGAAAAATTTTTATATAAAAAATACATTGCATATTTGCAATTATTTTTTCACAAGAAATTATAGGATACATGATACTCGAAAAATACGAGAAATTTTAAATAGAAATTTCGCCTTCTAATATAACACGGCGTACAACTGTTGACGTAACTGGAATAAATTATAGCGTCGAATGTATTTCTAATGAGAAATGGAAGAACATGTTACGAGAGGTATGGAAAAGATATGATAAATCTGTTTCTCTTAATTCTCCGACGTCCATGTCACTAGCTAAAAACACGTATTTTAATATAAAACAGTGAAAAAACGAAGTAATCAGATAGATTGAGGGTATAAGTCTTTTGAAAGTAAAAGATAAATATACACTGTTTCGTAAGAAATGAATAATATGAATTTTGTTATTACGATAGTTTAAAATAATTTATATTAATCTATATAACTAACGTTGCAATGATTGATCACATTATGTTGTTCACTTGGGATTTATCATTTGTTTAGAATTTAGGCATGAATCTATCGAAAAGTACATGTTTTTAAAACGAAACCTGTTTTATCAAAAATAAAATATTCTTACGTGTTTAATACTACGTTAGAACAACGATTTTAAGACTGAAAATAAGTTAAGTTAAGTAAGTTAAGATTGACAGATCATATAAATTACTGAAACGAAAATATAGTTCCTTCTTCACAAGAGAACATTAAATATATGATATAAGAATTATAATATATATAGGAAATCTATTTTTATTATATCGTAATAAGCTACTTTACTCTATATCTAAACTATTTTCGATATCACAGTTCGATATCACCTATAGCGAAAGCTATATTTCATTTTCAGCATAATAAATTGACTTAATTATAGCAATGACAAAAAAATAGAAAAATTAACAAGAACACGCTTAAGCACACTGCTTATCTCATATCTTCCGCCATTACTCTTTTTTGATTACATTATTTCCGTTTTTAATACCACATTTATCTTTACATTCTACACGCTCTGCATTTAATAATTAATATACTTGATATACATATAGCACTATATATAGTACAGAAGATATTATATTATTTAGCATTATTGTGCATGAAAATCAAGTCAAATATGGAACAGTTGTTATGAGTATGAGATTAGATGTACATGGAACTGAAGAAAGTACGAATTTCGCGATTGCTATTTCTAATTGGATGTTTCCTCTCGCGATGCAATAGCACTTCAAACAGGTTAATTAGAACTACTTTTTAGGGTAACTACGCATCTCATTCATTAGTTCACCTTATCTGAAGCATGGAAAAGGAATTTGAGATGGAAACCTCGTGACTACTAGATTAGAGTAAAAGAATGTTTTTTAGCAGAAAAAAAGAACGAGGAAATGACATCATGTACGTGATTCTTTTTTCTCTTTATGAAACAAAATCTGCTAATACGTACTTGCGTATCGATGTCTATCTGAAATAACGAATCTCCATTTCAAAAGCAAATTTTTATTTCAACAAGGCAAGTTCCAATAAAATACGAGACGTTCATCTGTGATTTCCGGATTAAAAAAAAAAAAAAAAAAAAAAGAAAAAAGATAGGAAAAATAAATAGGTCACGTGCGCACTTTGCACGCGATGAATAGCATTCGAAAATCCGATTGAGGACTTCCCTAAAAGTGAGTGTTCGATAACTGATACATAAAAAGGATATGACCTATGAGAAAATTGTAAAAGCATAATCCTCAATAATCCTTGAATCAAAGTTTAGAAAATCTGTATTGAAACATTGAATAAAGGGACTGTTTCGAAATTATACACTGGTAGTTAATCTGCCTCTTTTATGCAGCTGGAAAAAATGTTCTAAAGTTACTTTCCTAAAATTGGATCAACTAGCAGTGTTAAAAAATTCTGTGAAAAATAAATTTCTGGAAATAAATATCTGCAAACTGGATTTATACTACCTAAACTGGATTTCCAATTATATCTACCACTACATATTCGTGATTTTAACAAAATAATAAAATAAATACGTTAATAAGTTCTAAAATGTAAATTGAAACGAAAATATAATCGTTAAAAATTATATTAAGTGGAATAATTACCTGAAACCGATTCCATCCTAACATCAGCGTACTGCACGTGGTGTAATGGGTATTCAGGAATAGTTGAATAGCAACTGATTTCCAAGTAACCATTCTCCCCTGTATGCAACGCGGATACTTCTATCGTTAGCTTTGCAGTGGCTGACATTAGTTGGTGTTCGTGATACGTGTGAGGATAGTAGTTTACCAGACTAATATCCACCTACATAGTATAACACACAAAAAGCTCATGAGATTTTGTCAGAATAAATTTTGGCAGAAATATTATTATTCGATGACGTATTTATGGCTTTTCGGGTTTCGATCATGTTCTAACGATGCGTTGGAGTTATGCAAATGTTTCGAATATATTGTTACAGTCTACTCGTTCATGGCAGACCTGAAATTGACGTAACGACTTTGGGCCGTATTGTCACTATTTATTTGTATGCTAGCGATGGTTTGGAGGTTTCCCAGTTTCAGCTCTGTCCTGAACAAGTAAACTGCAATATTCACAAGACGTCACCACGTCGTGTCGATACAAACATTAATACACGATTAAAAACTTGAAAAACCATAAATATATTATCCAATAATCGTGTAAACTTAAAATCTAAAATATTATTATTATTAACAAAATAATAATGATTCTGAGAATCATAGTGGTGTAAGTCAGACCATCGCTAGTTTTCGTAATATACTCTTCTGCTTCTATTAAGTATTATAAAGAGTTCAACATATTTGTTCAAGTCATAAAAACATATTGTGCCAGTGAATAAAGTTGTAACTCAATCAATTTAAAATTACAGAGACGATAGTTAAAAACTAAAAGTTAAAATATCCAGATTCTCAGAATCATGACTTATATCACTATAATTTTTAGTCCGTCGTACGATGTATATAAAGAAAAGTAAAAATATCATTCACTGATCAGTTAAAATAATCATCGTTATACTTCTATGTACAATATTTTGTGTTTAGTATTGGTTTATAAATTGAATAAAATTGTATAAAGATTTTAATATCGTGGAAACATAATTACAATCCTTCAAAAGTGTAGTAAAATAATGAAGAATTTAGAATGAACGACTTAAAAAATAATTATTTCCTTATGATATATTATTTTATATTATTATCTGCATAAAAAATAAATATTACATAAAAATTGCGTCACTTATTTTAACGTTTATATGATATGTAGTTGCTACTATGTATTATGTATATTTGATGGTTTAGTCGGACCAGACTGTAAAATTTCTATTACATTTAAGACGCAAAATTTTTCAAAACAAAAAAAAAGGACAAAAATAGCTGAATGACATTGATCGGGCGTTGTATTATTACAGGATGACTCGGTGAGTTTCTCGTACGCTTTTATAAAAAAAAGTTATAGCAGTATTACTCATGGATACGAGAAGATAATATTAAAGTTTAACTCTCGATTTAACTTACACAACTTATCGTACCGTAATTCGATGATTATTCTAAACTAAACTAAACATCAACTTAACTTGCCGCTTATCGAACACTTCAACCTTTGAATACACATTTTCTTGAAATATACCTAATAAAACGCATTAAAATTGTCAATTGATAGAAAAATAATTTAAAAAATCTATTTCACTTGTTTGTATTTTTTGTTTAGGAAAGAAATTATGAAATATTAATTTAAATATTGTGCAAATATAATTACTCATTTACATTTATAGCTCAATTTCTAAGATACTTTACTTAAGATATTTTTTACTTAATACCAAAATTAATTGGTTTATTAAATTGGTTGGGTTTAATATATATATACATATATATTTTATACTTTATTGAACACTAAATATTTTGATTATTATAATATTAAATATATTCTTAATTGTTTACAAAATTTCATACATATAGGTCTAAAACCTAGTATAATTTGTTTACAAATATATGTATTTAATATAACGTTGATTGCATTTTAGCTTTACATATCTACATATGTAGATATATAAATCTAGGTATATGCTAATAATATTGAAATTATAATAATATTGAATATTACAGTATTATTGAAATTTGACTCATCGTCTTCTTGAAATAATTCCCTTGTAGTCTTCAAATATTATATACTTATTGTATTAGAAAATATAAGTGTTGGAAATTAAAATAAAAATTTGAGATTAACGAGCAATATGAAAATAAATAAAATTTTAAAGATATACATGACAGCGTTACTAATTAAATTAATCCTTTGAATAAAGTTGACGTTAATAGACGAAGAAAAGAAAATTTCGTGAAACACGACTGCTGTCAGTGAGTGACGACACGTGAAGAAAAAGAAACATTATGACGATGTAGCTATACTTTAAATGATTAAGGCTAAGGACATTACCGAATAAAAATTAATTCGTTTTGAGTTGTTGAACAAGTTGGCTGTTATCTTTGATATTTACTCACCTCTTTGCCGTTTATGTACCAAGTCAAGTAAGGAACTGGATGCGCAGCCGAGGAGGTGCAGTTTGCCTCTAAACTTTCACCGACCACGTACATGCTTTTCTTGAACGTGATTTTTGGGTTTTCAGTCTGCGGAACTGTACAATATCATAACACTAATTAGAATAGAGTTATTCTGGAGAAGACCAGTGCAAGAACAATTCAGTGCTACAGAAAACTTCGTTAAATGTTTACTTTTACTTCATTTTTATTAGGTCACGCAGAAAACTCTTTCTTTTTTTCTGACTGTATCTTTGTTTGGAATTGGAATATTATTTATGGTCACCTATGGGCAGGATTGTTTTCGCAGCATGAAAGTTGTATGACTGGATTTATTTTCATTTATTTTGAAGCGCCAATTGTGGAACCATTTTTCCATAGAGTCGAGACCTCGTTGGAGGGTTCAGGAGGCAATTATCAGATCCGAGTGGGATGTTAATAAAGCTGTATTATTAGCAAATGTCGCTGTGGTTATCTCTGTTAAAGTTGGTAAATCGGCAGTGTAGATAGTGAACAGCAGAGATCCGAGGACACTGCCTTGGGGTATGCCAGCTTCTATTGGAAATGTTGCGGTTATAGCGTTTAAGTATTTAATCATGAACAGCCTATTGGTTAAATATGATTTCAAGATAGAGTAGCAGGTGTGTGGTAGGATTTTCTTTAGTTTGAACAAAAGTCCTTCATGCCACACTTTGTCGAACGCCTGCTGAATGTCCAGGAATACCGCAGAGCAGTATTTTTTTTTTTTTTTTTTTTCTAAATCTTGGCTGATTTTATGAGTTAGACGATGAATTTGCTCTATCGTAGAATGTTGCTTCCGAAAGCTGAATCAATGATCCGGCATTGTTTTCAAATCCTCTAAGAGTGGAAGTAGTCGTTTCGTTAGTATCTTCTCAAATAGTTTGGACAAAGTGGGTAGAAGACTAATTGGGCGATAAGAACTAATTTTGTGTATTGGTTTTCCAGGTTCAGGGATAGGAGTAATTAATGATATTTTCCAAGACTTAGGATATTATTCAAGGCGAAGAATTGCATTAAAAATAGAAGTAATGAGAGCAATCCCTTTTATGGCAAGCTCCTTGATAGCTTTGTTATTTATCTGATCATGTCCCAATCCTTTCCTGGGGTTTAGACGACGGATTAATTCTATAACTTCCAGAGATGAGAAAGGTTCAATAGGAGGAGACATCTGGAAGGGAGAGTGCAAGTATTCCGTTATTTCAGCGACAATAGTGTAAGAATACGGTTTGAAAACATTAGTTAGGTGACTTGCAAACAAGTTAGCTTTTTGTATAGGGCTACGCGCCCATCCACCTTGCAGGCAACGAATTGGAGGGATTATTTACGGAAACGAGTGATATTCCTGAATGCCTTCCATAGTGAGTAGTTTGAGTCAGTTGCGGGAGACAAATTAGCAAGATATTTTTGAAAACAGTCATTTTTGTAATTTTTAAGGATTTTGATTAGTTTTCTTGTTGCGTTATTTAGCTGACGCTTGTCTTCAGGCGTTCTATGACTTTGCCATACTCTTCTAAGTCTACGTTTTTCTGCGATTTTTATTATTATGTAATGGGGGTATTCATACTTATTGACAAAACACTTACTAGGGATGGAAGAACGGATCGCGTTTATTATGCTGGTGTTTAAATATTCCGTGGCTGCTTCTATATCTTTGTTTGTTTTTAGGGATATTGAGGCTGATGTTAAATGATTGAATACTTCCCTAAAGAGCTACCAGTTAGTGAGTTGGTTATGAATAAAGTCATTAAGTTGGTTTTCGAAAATTGTTGAGTTAATTGTTGCTATGACGGGTGAATGATCTGAAGAGAGTTCTATAGAAGAGTTGATTTGAATGTATCTTGGCGAGATGTTTTTAGTTATAAGGAAGTTTAATAAGTTAGGTAGTTTGTTAATGTCAGTGGACCAGTAAGTGGGTTCGTTTGTACTGAGGTAGTTAAGTCTGTTGACGTTTATGCATTTCAAAAGATTTTTGCTTCTTATTGTGATAAGTCTGCTGCCCCATTGCGTATGTTTAGCGTTATAGTCTCCTCCAGCTATGAATCTATTGCTCAGGTTTTCGAGGAATTTATCGAAGTTTTCTTTGGAAATAGAATGTTTAGGAGAACAATATACTGCTGATGTGGTGATTGGACCATGCCAATCTTCTATCGCTATGTTTGTGGCTTGGAGGTATTCCTTCCGGAATGGTGGAAGCTCATAGTGTTTTATACTGGTCTTGATGATAATTCCGGTGCCACCGTGGGCCTTTCCACTGGGATGTTGGGTATGGTAAAAGTTATAACCATTAATTTTCTATTAATTTATATCGCTGAAGCGAGTTTCTGATATGAGCATTATGTCGATTTGTTGTTGTTTTAGGAAGAGTTCCAGTTCGTATTTATACTGAGCTAGATCGTTAGCATTCCAAAGAGCTATGCGTATTGGTTTTATTTTACGTCGGAGCGTGTTAATTTGTCCACGATGATTGTAAGTAATGATAGCAGGTTATTAATTTGCTCTGTTGGTTTGACGATTAATTTTTCAAGCCTATTGAAGTTATCCGTGTTTTGTTAACTGGGAACACTAATTTATGATTGAGCACTATAGATTTTCGGTCTGCTTGATTTCCTTGAACTACCTGTACATAAGAGATTGAAGGAGTAGTGAATTTTTGTGGATTAAGTGCTTGATTGGTTAGGTCCTTAACTCTGGGTTTGGAGTACTTATTTTTATACAAGGTCTTGTAGGCTGTGCAACCTTTATAGTTCGCAGGATGCTCTCCTTGACAGAGGATACATTTCGCAGGGGTTTCTGAAGATTTAGTGCACTGATCTGTAGAGTGAAGACCTGCACATTTAACGCAGCGGTAATTGTGGTTGCAATATTTTTGCGTGTGGCCGTACCTTTGGCACCTTTTGCATTGAACTATCTCTATTTTTATAAGAGGTGGTTTCAATTTTTACTACCGAATTCATTAAACGATTGATATTATAGGCTTCTTTGTTATTTGGTTGTTGCTTTAGGTTGATAAAGAATAGGGATAGCGAGTTTTTTGTGATTCTATGCCTTATATTGCTAATGTTAGTTACTTTATGGCCATGATTTAAGAGTTCAAGTTTCAGTTCATCTAGGTTATCTGAGTGGTGGATGTTGCGTAGTACCACACGAAAAGGTCTTTCCTGTTTCAGTTGATATGTGTGGAAGTTTTCGCTCAGAGTTTTTAGTAACTTTGTTAGTTTTCTGTAGAACTCTGGATTGGAGGGCAGGATTTTAACAACCTGATTATTTTTAATTTTTTGTATGTAATCCTCTTTGTTAATATATTTCTCGATGGACTTTATCATTGTTTGAATGTCGATAACGTCAAGATTGTTGGGGGAGGAGGATTTTTTTGTGTGTGTTGAATTGTTGATGTTTCAACTACGTCCATAAAATTGTCTGTAAATTCTAATATTGCGAATCTGTTGTGAGTGGTAACGTGACTTGTTGATGTTTCGTTCCGACTAGTGTTTACATTATTTTTACTGAATCAAGCTTACGTTTTTTGATGCTGTTAGTGTGGTTTGAAAGGTGGGATATATTATCCTTTTGCCATGGAGGAGGTAGAACAGTGCGGTTGTAGTTTTGTTCGTGACGGCCTGATCTGGTTACTTGGGCCATCTTCGAGCTAGTTAATTCAAATTGAAATAACTAGTCGAGAGGCTATGATTTGGATTAGAGATTAGAAGTGTTGGATTTTCCACGAGTAAATTTAGAAAACACTTGGTTTATTTCTGTTTCAACTCACTTTCGACAGATGGCCGTCACTTATTGTATTGTGAACTTCACTGAGCATTAGACACACGTCTACACGCTTTGGCAGTCGAAAGGAAACTATATATGTAGTATGTATTTAAAAAAAAGTGATCTAAAAGGGCGACAGGACTTTCCACGGGACTTGGGCTTTCTTCCACAATAATCGACTAATTATGTAGTAATATTATAAAATTGAAAAATGACAAGTGCCGGTTATAGACTACTGTTGCACAAACATTATCATCTTTTTCTAAATCCTACAAGTTTATGTTAAACATGACAATCAACTGATTTGTATAATCTTTTAAAATTATTTTATAAATCTTTATTTACATAGTTACCAGACTTATTACCGTTATAAAAGAATATTTATTAGCACTAATAATTTGTAAAGTTTCAATCATTACATTAATTCAATTTAAAAAGTTATATATTACGAATTATTAGTATTAATAAATACGCCTAAGGATCATTAACGAGTTTAGTAATGAAATGAATGAAATTTTACAAGTGAATTTTACAGATTATAGATTATTCAAGTAGATATTCTTAAGAAAATAATTACAAACATGAAGAATAGATACGAAATATTACTAAGTCATAAAAGAGAAATTCATAATTTATGCTTATAACTTGACAATTTGCAATTATATACATTATTGTTTGGTTAAATAGCATTAATTATTATTGAGGAGAACTCCGACAATAAAAACATTTTAAATTAAAAACAATAAATTCCGTATTTTCAATTATACATTATTCCTTCTATGAATTATATCTGCAAATATATTATATAAAATATATGATAATATATGTTATATTTGTTTTTAATCGAATAATTATTTCTAACCTGTGTGGATCTGTTATGGCTTATGCCGATAAAGTCACATAATTTTACTGCAAGGATGTTGTGTTTTATCATGATTTTATTTTACCATATAAACGAAAACATTGCTTAATTAACTAGACGATCAATGGAAGAATAAAGTGAAGTGTTAGTATCAGACTAACGTTCGATAAAAGTTTAAAATCTTACGAAGACAAATGTATTTTGTTTAATTTTAATATAAATTGTAATCGCGTAGCTGGAAAAGACATGAGCCAACTTAGGCTACGTTTGTACTGGATACGTCCGTGTACATACACGAATAAACGCTTTAAACACCTTGAAATATAATAAATGCAAGTAGTATTATTGTGTTATACATACTGCGTATTGATCGTTCGATGTCGTCTATACTTGTCGATATACGTAATTTTTTCATTCGATTCGTTGTGACTGAGAATTCATGGTCGAGATCTTTCAAACGAATAATGATTGTTTATCAAGTGTTTCTTTCGTTTCATCTACGCAGAATAAAAAAATGTTTCAGAATTTATTCTAAAATAATCGCACTCTCGAATTTATCCGATTGATTTAAAATCTTGAGCCAAAGTACGATATTTTTCATTTTCCCCTTTTAAAGAAAAATCTTATTTCCTCGTTTTAATTTTCCATTTATTAGTAAGACTTTGAATAAAAGATTATCAAAGTAACATATAATAAAAATTTGCTAAATCCATATCCATTTCGTATAATATGTAATACAGAACTGATCATCCAATACTGAATACTGAATTACGTATCCAGTATGTACCATATAACCAACACACTACTTCATTCGTCATATATATATATATATATATATATATATATATATATGTCGGGTAATCATTGGAGTTAGGGGCGCGTAACGAATCTTTCTTTGGATTAGACATTGTTGTTATGCACGAGCAAAGATATTTATTAGTCCAATTATGATTGTGACGGAATTTGACAAGTAACCATGGTAATTAGATACTCGGAATGTGAATGGCAATGATCTTAGACTCAATAACGAATCCACGGTCAGCGGGATGACAAATGCGATAATGATCTTGACACACATGTTCCCTGTACTAGTCGAACTTATCGAATTGACTCTCAGTCCAAGTGGAACTGCCCTTATATACTCCTCTTCGTATCTCTCTGTATCCCTCAGGTCAAGTCCTGTTTTTAATGAGAGTAATTTAATTACTTCATACCTCTGTTAGGTACACGTCCCTCCCGTGACCGTGGCTACGTTCAGTGACCCATTATGTCACTTCGAGCCCAAGCCCACTGTCATAAATTTTGGATAATCAAAATTGACTCAACTCATAAACAGCTATTTCTCAGTTTTATTGTTTAAGTACGGCTATAATAAAAAGTTTGGACTAAAGTATTTGGGACTTTCTCAAACATTCCGAAAGGAAGGTTCCGATGTCCTTTCATCTCCGACATGTGTAATTGTAATTGAATATGTGTAATTGAATTTAATAGTACACGGCTTCAGCTCTACTTATATATTATATATCAATCTCGTTTTATAATGTATGTATGTAACAAGCGCGTATTATACATACTTGCAATAGTTACTCTATTATTCATTTCGCGAGGAAGCGCCAAGGAGTCGTAAATTCCCGTTACGATTAGTTAATCGACGCTATGAAATGATCGATCCTCTATTTCGTTTGGGTAAGGTGGCAAGTAGAGGTGGTTGAACTGATTATAACACTGAAGTAATAAGTGACAATGTACACTTTATTACAACAACTTTGTGGACATAGACAGTTACGCACAGTTTGTTGCGTATAGATATAAGTTAAACAGATGACTGATCTAATGCTAATAAACTAGTCAAGACATTGACTGGTCAACGTATGAAAAACCAGTCAAGATGTTGATTGATCTAAGGATGACAAACCAGTGAAATTCGGCGACGATGCTGTCGCAGAGGAAAATTATTGCTGGATGTTAATTGCCCCACCACCGGTCGCTTACGGATGGAAATGACCGTTGAACATGAGAAAAACCCGACTTTCCCATTTTTTACCTGATGGAACAATAACTATAGGGAACGTCTCGACTTGAATATATTTTATAACAATTAAGGGCCCTAACGATAAAATACAAATGCTTAGTTTTATGACAGTTCCTTAGGATTATTGCGGTCCGACTAATTATATTTGCACAGCTAGTGGCCGCCTCGACTGAGATGGATTCTGATTTACGTAAAGAGTTACCGGACGTAACAATTAGCATATCTGAACTTTATGAAACAAACGTAAATTAAGTTTGATAATAGCTTTGCAAAATTCACAATTTCATGCAACGCAACGATGAAAATAAACTGGTTAATATGTCAATTTTATATGTATTAAAAAGTTAACACTTTGATCTTATATATATATATGTCAATCTTATTTTGTTACTATTATAAGTTATTGTTAATGTAACATCGTGATACATATTATTTTAAAGAAAACATTTAAACAATTTATAAGCGAAAGTAGTTAAACAATTTTAATGAAAATATTTATCAACTTTTTATAAAAAGTTCTAAAAGATCAAATAGCATAGGTATTAATAAACTAAAGTATAGATAAATATTTAATCTCAAGTATTAAATAAATTTTTTTTATAATTATTGTAGTATTGTGGACAGATTGCCTAAGAAATATCAGGTGAATCATAAACAATGTTGCGAGAAAGCCTAAGTGCCGACAGGCCAAAAGGGTCTGGAAACTTCAATGGGCCGAGTGGCGCATCAATGTGTCGTCGGTACTTCAGTTGAATAGTTACGCGTGTAATATGAAAGGAGAGACGTTTAGCACTCCCCTAGACAAGGATGGAACACATATAAACGGTAAAGCACTGTCGCCTTTCGGCGGCACTTACCAGATTTTTAGGGAGCGTGAGGCGGGTATGGGTTCTCAGAGCGTAGGACCATGCCCTGGGAAACACCGATGGATCTGATATTCTCCTATAGTCGGATGGCGGCTGGTCGGTGCCTTTGGCACCCGTCACTTCGCTGATCCGATGCGAAAAATTTCGAAGAAATGGTGGGCTCATACCCGTCAAAACCGCTCACCTCACCTTCTCGTGGGGCCCCCTGTCACCCTGCACCGGCGTTGACCGGGGTAGGGTGCGAAAGCGTGAGTGGCACCAGGATGGAGACTTTTATTAATGACTCGGCGAAAGAAAACAATATAATAAACATGGATTTGTCGTATCAAAAAACGCACGTTTACGGTGCAGGGGAGGGAGACCCCAGCACTGGCGCAGTTGTGGGTAGTCAAGTGGGCCCCACTGCGTCGTCATCTCATGACCACGGCCGTTCGAGGGTGAACCGCCAGGCCTCCGGTCGTGTTTCTGCGCCTGGCGAGGCGGGAAATGGAGGTTGGGGAGGGATCTCCAAGAAGAATTACGAGGGGCTCGTAGAGAACCGCGAACAGGTCGGAGAGCGTCTTTCTCGCTCCGGCCATGGTAGCCCATGCCATGTCATCGATGGTAAGAGTATTCCGGACGCGAGCGAGATCCGGCGACGCAGAGTCGGTTGCTTCGTTCGCGTCGGGCTCATCGTTGGCTTCGACGGCGTCCCGGGGAAAGAAAAGAAAAATTATGTCGACAACTCCGGACGTTTCCGAGGAGCTGGCGATGGAAGTAAGGACGAGCTCGGTAGCGGAGGTCAACGCCGAATTTACAAGGTGTGTCGCCGAGATAATGCGGGTCGCGACGACATCGTCCAACCTGAAAGGGACATATGTAAAAACCTTAAGGGATGCGGCGAGCTATATTACCGCCGCATGAAACAACGAATCGCCGAGGAGGACGGGACCAGCGCACAACAGCGGCACTGCAGCTGCGAGGTTCGCGGAAGCAAGGTTATCCGCGTTGGAGGAGGAGAATACAGCCCTTCGCCAAGAACTATCTAGAAGGGCTGCTTGTGCTCACGAGTGCCCGCGGTGCAGTGGCTCGGCTTCCGAGTCTGGCCGTCCTATGCGGGAGGGTAAGAGCGACAGTATGCGTATCGACGCCCTGGAGAAGAGGTTCGACGAGCTCGGACCCTTCATAATAAGGGCCATCGAAGAGTGATTTGGGGGCCGACGACTACACACCCCTGAATCCTGACGCAAAGCGGATCACTCTCTCATTCGCCGCACCACCTAAACATCGGTGCTCCCGAGGGAGCAGGAGGTCGGTGAATGGAGGGTGGTAGAATCCAGGAAGAAGAGGAAAGAAAAGAAGAAGAAGAAGGGGAAGACGGTCACTGCTGGAGAAGAGGCGAAGAAAGGGGCAACTGTGGCTCCACCACCGGTAAGGACGACAGGTGCGCCGAAAGCGAGCGCCTCCGCCAAAATGAAAAAGAGACCGACGCAGGCATCGAAGATGGCCACGCTCCCTCACACACCGCGAACATCCGCGGTGACTTTAACACTGAGCGAGGGAACAAAGATGTCGTACGCCGACGTGCTTGCAACGTCTAGACAGAAGATCCGGCTTACGGAGATTGGCGTAGAGTCCGTCGACATGAAGAAGGCCATGACAGGCGCTATTATCATAAGGGTCCCTGGAGACAAGGACAGGGGAAAGGCGTCACTGCTCGCGACGCGTTTGGCCGAGGTACTACACCTGACCACGGTAAGAGTTGCGGTTCCAACGAGGACGGCGGAGCTGAGAGTGGTCGGGATAGACATCTCGGTCAATAAGGAGGAGCTGCGGCAAGCACTGGCCTCAGCGGCTGGATGTAGCAGCGCGGACGTGCAAGTCGGAAAGATCGGCGCCTCCAGAGGCGGCATCGGGACCGCGTGGATAAAGTGTCCGGTGGCTGGAGCCCGGAAACTAGCCCGGGAAGGAAAAGTTGCGCTGGGCTGGTCCAAGGCGAGGGTCATAGCCATCTCGAAAAGGTCATTACAGTGCTACAGGTGTCTGGAGTTGGGACAGGCACGCGCAACCTGCGTGTCCACCGTGGATCGGGGGCATCTATGCTACAGGTGCGGCGGAGACGGACATCGTGCCAGAGGATGTCCTTTCTCTGCACCCAAATGTCCCCTGTGCGAGTCGCTCGGGACGCCTGCCGACCACAGAATGGGCGGGGCGGCATGCGCTCCCCGAAGGTTAAGAGGAGGCGACCCATCCGCGAGTCAACCGTGGAAACACAGCAAAGGAGCACCGCCAAAGCAGCAGCAGATGGCCAGGAGGAGGCTATGGAGTTGAACGACTAAGTTCAAGTGCCTCCTCCAATGTAATTCAGGAAGATCGAGACGGGCGCATGATCTGCTCTTCAGACCATCCGAGAGAGCGAGGTCGCCCTTGCAGTGGTGGCTGAGTCGTATCGTGTTCCCGACGCCTCCAACTGGGTCGGGGACCTGAATGGATTGACGGCCATAACGTGGACGCCAGCGTTGAGTGCCCCCGGCGTCCTGATAAACCGTGGCAACGGCTACGTCGCGGTCGAGTGGGCTGGTGGTGGGAGTCTACGTTTCCCCTAACAGCGGCTTGGTCGCGTTCGGGGACTTCCTGGACGGAGTTGGCGAATGCGTCAGAAGATGCCTTCCCCGTCACATGCTCGTCCTCGGGGACTTCAATGTCCACTCAACGCAATGGGGAAACGCCAGGACGAGCGCCCGGGGAAGATGGCTGACCAATTGGGCTACGAGTCTCGAGCTCCTACTGGCAGACAGGGGCTCGGCTAGCACTTGCGTGGCGTGGAGAGAATCCTCCATGGTCGACGTCACGTGGGCTACCTCCGTGGTCGACTTCACGTGAGCTACCTCCGAGCTGTATCGGAAGATCCACGACTGGAGAGTGGCCGAGGGGTTTGAGACCCTGTCCGACCACCTCTACATACGGATGGAGGTGGCCCTCGACGAGTATACCAACACCCGAAGAGGAGCGAGCCATTCCCGCCCACCACCAAGATGGCATCTCAAAGGAAGGGACAAAGAGATACTACGGGCGGCAGCCATCGTTTCTGCCTGGAGCTGGCACGCCTGAAGGATAACCACATTGAGAAGCGTCGACGAGGAGGCGGAAAACTTCCGAAGATACATGAGCGCGGCGTGTGACGCCTTGATGCCAAGCTCCGTTCCGAGTGGTAGACGCGACCGCTGTACTGGTGGACTCCAGAGATCGCAGAGATGCGAGCGAGTTGCGTTCGGGCCCGCAGAAGACTCTTAAGGGCCCGTCTTCGTAGGTGGACACGCGATGAGGAAAAGATCTCCCGCAGCTACGAGGCCTACAAAGAGGCAAGACGCACTCTTCAGCGAGAGATCAAGAACGCGAAAGCTGGATCCTGGGCGGTGCTGATTAAATCGGTCGAATCCGAACCGTGGGGGCGGCCTTATAAAATGGTGACGAAGTTGCTACCTTCGCTGACCGCAACATGGATCCGGTGTTGCTGGCCAACGTCATCGGGACCCTGTTCCCACGGTAAGATAGCGACGCGAGACAGTCAGGGTCATCCTCCTCCGATGGCGACGACGACGACGACGACGGAGTGGAGCGAGGAGCGAGGAGCTGCGAGTCACTGAAGAGGAGCTCTTCGAAGCGACAAAGAGGATGGCATCCCGCGACGTGGCACCGGGTCCGGATGGAATCCCAGGTCGAGTTTGGGCGGAGTCGATCGACACCATGGCTCCTCGCCAACGACATTTGTTCACCAGATGCCTAAAGGAGGGTGTCTACCCCCGGATATGGCGGACGGCGAGATTGTTCTTATTGCGGAAGGAGGGTCGTCCGTTGGACCCGCCGTCCGCGTAAAGGCCGATATGTCTGTTCGACGAGGTGGGCAAGATTCTCGAAAAAGTAATCGCCGCCCTATGGAGGTCCATATGTCGGGGCGGGTGCCCGGATGGCACGACAGCCAATATGGATTTCGCCGGGGCCGCTCGACGGTGGATGCGGTGAGGTGGGTGAGGTCCATGGCGGAAGACATGGTTTCCTGAGAAGAGGTGGCGTTGGCGGTCTCCTTGGACGTCACGAACGCCTTCAACGCTATTCCCTGGGCCAGGATAGTGGAGTCCCTGCGATATTTTGAGGTACCGGTGTATCTCGTCCGGATCATCCGGGCATACCTTAGGGACAGGTGGATTACCTACACCGGCAAGAACGGGGAAGAGAGAAGACCGGTCGAGCGTGGCGTTCCGCAGGGTTCGGTGCTGGGACCCATCCTGTGGAACACCGTCTACGACTCCGTCCTTCGAAGTCTTATCCCCCGGGCACAGGCATGGTATGCTATGTCGACGACACCTTGGTCCTGGCTGGGGGACGTTGGAGGAACGAGACCGTGAACCTCACGGAGGCCGCCGTGGCATGCGCGGTACACGCCATCCAGAGGCTCGGCTTGAGTGTATCGCCGGCCAAATCCGAGGCCATGGGTTTCTTCGACCACCGCCGCAGAGGAGC
The DNA here is from genome assembly GCA_905333015.3 of Bombus campestris. Lineage (NCBI taxonomy): Eukaryota > Metazoa > Arthropoda > Insecta > Hymenoptera > Apidae > Bombus > Bombus campestris. The sequence continues at coordinate 6,696,313 of HG995133.1, read as the reverse complement.
CCCTCCTCCTGAACTGTCCGTGACCATCAACGAGGCAGAGGTCCCGGTAGTAAGATGCCAGATGAGATACCTGGGTCTCACCATCGACAGCCAATGGACGTTCAGACCGCACTTCAAGCTTCTGGTCCTGAGGGTGACAGTTGCAGGCAACGCCTTATGCGACCTACTACCGAACATCGACGGAGCAGGAGTGGGCGTTCGCCGACTCTACGAGGCAGTGGTTCGGTCCCGAGTCCTCTACGGGACTCCTGTATGGGCCGAAGACCTGATGGCGAGTAGCCGAGTAGCAAGCCTAATCTTGCTGAGGAGATTGCAGAGGACGACCGCCATCCACATAGTGAGGGGATACAGGACCATATCCTACACGTCGGCGACCGTGCTGGCGGCGCCCCCTCCCTGCCGTTTGAACTATGGGCCCTTGCGCTCCGACAGGTGTACGAACACCTGAGGGACCTGCGCTTGGACGGGCGTACGACAACGCCGTCCTACGGCCAGTCGGCCCCAAACGTCCGGGAAGAGGCGGAACTGGAGATCTTGGAGCGGTGGCTCTCTCAGCTGGTAGAGGGAGATGCTGTGCGGCCACGCCGGGCCGTTCGCGCCGTGCTTCCCAACTGGGAAGACTGGATACACCAAGGCTGGGTCCCGCTGACCTTTATAATGACGCAAGTGCTCACTGGCCATGGAGTATTTGGCGAGTACCTGCTAAGGATTCGGCGGGAGGTGACTTCCATCTGTCACCATTGCAAGGAAGAGAAAGACACGGCGCAACACACGCTAAAGTTTTGTCAAGCGTGGGCAGAACCGCGGCGTGTCTTACGGCTCGAGAGATTAGCCCCCGAAGCGGTCGTCGAGGCCATGCTCAAGGGCCGCCAAGAGTTCATCGCCGTCGGCTCCTACTGCGAGCAAGTGATGCTGGTGAAGGAACGAGCGGAAAGAAAGAGGGTAAGAACGCACGATCCAAGGAGAACGTCGCACGAGAGAGATTCTGTACGCCGTAGGGGCGCGGCATCGCTTGCCAATAGCATTCAAAATACGAATTTTTGAAAAAGTCATAGCCATATAAACCCATAAATATTTTTAATATAGTATAGTATGATACCATCCACATTTTCCAAGAAGAATCAGAAGATTAGCATTCATGCCAACTACATCATGTACTAGATTTAGTAACCAATGAAGTATTTTTAACCCAATTTTAAGTTTATAATTTTTAAGTTTTTATATAAATCTTTGACTGGTGATTTCCTATTTTCTCTTCTTCGATTTCTTTGTGCCCTTTTAACGTGTTTTTTTTTCAACCTGAAAACATTTAGAATTCTTTTCCTTGGTTACCCCTTTTTCTTCTTTATTTACTTTATTCACAACCTATTGAATTCGGATGCAGTGTATTAGAATTTACAGCTGCAGGCATTTATAGCCATCCTGCTTCATTATGTCGATGTTTATCCAGTGCTGGATTGTTCCGAAGTTGTCTTCTTGATATTATCGCCGATTTGTGTGCGATAACGTTCCCTGATTCCGCGTAACCTGGACTGTTCTGAGGCGCTCTGTGGCCTCTATGTAGAGAGGCGTCGAGGTCCGATGGTGTGTTCTTTAAATTACCGATACTATTTGAATGATTCGTTACGGTGGCAATAACGTGGAGATTATTTCGATTCGGGTCATTTGCAGATGTGGCCACTTTCGGCAGGTGACGTCTTCACGTTATGTCCCGGAGAATGACTCTCCGATACGATATTCCTGTTTTCAGGTGATACAGGTTGCATGGTATATGAAGATCGACACGTTTTGATGGACCTTACTATAGTTACAGGGTAACGAACATTCTGTAACAAATCAGGGGAGATCAATGTCTGAGACAGGTTGCCGTCTGGTGAGGTTTTCTCTTTCTTCTGGTCCAGAGGATCATTGAATGCTGCCAGATTCAAGGTATTTGTTGGCGTTGGACAAGACTGTCGAGATAATGAGGACGCGAACTTGGTTGTCGTCAAGTCGCATGTAGGCGATGGGCTGCAGGAGCCATACAATGAACTGCGCGTCATGCGACGTGATCGGCGCTAGATTTAATACGGCATTCTCCATCGGCGGAGTATGAACATTGTTCTTGTTATTATTTAAATTATTGTTATCGCCCTGGAAACTGCTAGACGTGTTGCTGCTTCATTCCAGTGGTCTCAGATTCACCATTGTCTTGGAAGCTCCCGTCGAGGAAAGATTGATTGCGATGAGTTTTAATAATCGTTCATCCAGGTCTAAATAGGCGTCAATTGAGGCCGCCTGTGTGTTGTCATCGAGCTCAAGTAACTTTTCATAAACAATGTTGAACCATATCCAAATGTCGTCGACTTGTTTTCGATATGACATTAAGAGGTTCTTGCTTTGTTGGCCGAACCGTTCGTATTCGTCGAGTAGTCTCGATACGAAAGTAAATTGGTCTATCAGATTACTTTGCTCTCGACACAAGGAATCTAGATCTATTGCGTTTGACATTGTTGCACTGGACTATTGTATCTCTTTCTTCAGGTCCAAAGGATCGTTAGAGGTGGTCAGCTTCACGGCATTTGGTGGCGTTAAATCAGATTGTTGAGATAATGACGATGCTACCATGGTTGTCGTCAAGGCGTGTGTATGCAACGAGCTTCGGGTGTTATGCGATGAACTGCACGTGTCATGCGGCAAGGTCGGTGCTACATTCAATACGATATTTTCCATCGGCGGAGTATGAATATTGTTACCGTTGTTTAAATTATTATTACTGTAGTATCGTGGACAAAAAGGCCTAAAAATATCGGGTAAACTATAAATATTGTCGCGAACCGAGGTGCCGACAGGCCCATCAATGTGTCGTCCGTCCTTCAGTTAGAGAGTTTCGTAGAAAAAAAAGCCTACGTGACTCTGGCCACGAGCAGTTGCGAAACACGTACGTGGTGCGGCTATGAGAAAAGACAAAGGGATGCTTAAGGGAGAAAGACGAATTAACATACAGTCGTTAGTTAAGAGTCGAGTTGTGAGCAGTCGTTAACTAAGAGTCCAGTTATGAGGAGTTGAGAGTTGAGTTTGCAAGTTGCTATGAGTTGTAAATTATTAGTTGTGAGTTGTGAATTATCTATTTAGTTGTCTTGATTATAGCACATTACTGCATTTAGTTCATGTTAAATGACCATCGTTTCCCGTTTAATCCATTGTAAATGGATCCATCTATCAATAAACTTATCGTTTAGGATAGAAATCATTGAAAACCCTAATTTCTAATATTTCTGAATAAATAAGTCCTATATTATGAATTTACATATAGATTATATAGATTATATGAATACTTTTTGCAAATATTTAAAAATGACATTAATTGTTAGAGTATAAAATATAAATGTCAATGTTTTCATCTCTTTGTGTAACACAGCAATGTTACATTAAAGAATTCTTTTAATTGATTTACAAGTACTTTCTCACATTTTATTACATTTCCAATTTGTTCAAACTTTGCTTTTCGCTTATTAATAGATAACTGTATTGCAAAGGAACTTTTTTAATATGTTATACACTTTTCAAAGTCCAACCTTCACATTGTGCTATAGTTCCTAAGTTTCTACAGTAATTTACCACTATTAATCTTTGCGTGACAAATCTATTTGGAATAGAAGACATTTTGTCTCGTTTGTTGTTGTCCGTTAAAGGACATATTTCTTATTATAATTTTTCGTTTCGTACGAAAGTAGAATAAGATAGATGTACTTTACAGATAAAATATTATGATGCCTTGTGAAATATTTGTAATATGAATGAAATTTAAACACTAACTTTTTAAAAGCTATAGGTATACTCTAATTGCAAATTATTAATATTATAGATATAAGATTCGATCTTTCATAACGATGTTTCTTATATTTAAAATTGAAGATGAAAGAATTTTAGTCAGGATCAGATGTGATAGTTTGAAAGAGGCAAATAAATCCTGGTCGAAACAGGAGGAAAAGACACGTACGTTGTATGAGAAATAGGAAGACTCGTTGGAGCACTGGAAGTAGGAATGCGAAACGATAGATAGGATGAATTTGTACGTCGAGAAAATTCTAGATAAAAATAAAAACATGAAAAAGGTAGTTGCGGAGAATAGAAAGGAAGGAGGAAAAGAATAGGAAAATAAGGTAAAACACAAACAGAGAGCAGTAGAAGTAGAAGAAAGAAAAAAAGAAAACAAGAAAAAATATAATTATTGAGAAATACGGTACAAGTACAAGTAAAAAATAGATCAAATGGATGGCGGAATGAACGAATAAATGAATGAAACGTAATGGGGAGGATGATTATATAAAGATAAAATGTTTAAAGACAAAAAAGAAGGATTATCAAAGAATTGACATATTTTTATGCTATCGTAGTTATCTGTAAGTTTAGTTTTAGTTTTTCTATGTTTATGAACTATGTAAAGTCAATTCTAGACCATCAAACTGAAATAAATGTAGATATAAGTACATAAGGTAATTAGGAGGAAAATGCCAAACAGGAGAAGATGCTAAGCAACTAGAATTCTAAAGTCTATCCAGTATATGTTATCTATTATGTGTACTTACGAATTCTTCCGTTACGTCAATTGATAAAGAAGATCACTTAGTATTTGTTGTAATATACAACATGAGTATGTTGAAGAAATTTATGCTATGACGTCCGCAAAAATTTTTGCTGCAGCTTAATATTTCGTATTGTAATAAAGAAAAGGGGTGTTATTAACAGCGGCAGATTATAAACTGGAAAAGAGGAATTTTTCGAAATTCCTTTTACATACTTTTACACAAACAATAGGCATAAAATTTTACCTACTTAACGAGCTTAGCATCTTTCTCAACATGTTGGAGTAAAATGCCACGTCAGTATAGTGGTTGCAACTTACTTATTTCAGTAAACAATGTGTATTTATAGTAAACAATGCGAACCTACGTGAAAAGATCGAACACAGGACAATGGGCTTCGATCTGTTGCACTAGCGTTGAAGGATAAAACGAATAGAAATGCGAATAAAGAGTACCATATAATTTTTTGTTTCGTTAGCATCTTTTCCAACGTTTGATTCGGCTTGAAATGGTATCATAATGGGATTAAAATGTTTAACGAATAAGTTTCTTTATATTGCAAATTATATGTATAGGAAAAAGTGGTTCAAAACGTTGATTTCTTACACATACTCAGAAATCATCGAGATGGGTGAGATGGATATTGTAAATAATTACACAAGATTTTCTAGAAATTGCCATTTAGTAATTGGTATTTACCAAGGTTATATATTGTTCCTTGGATTATTCCATTTTTTTAAACAAGGCACAGTTATGTCATTCTTTCGCTGAATCCTTCATTTGTAAAAAATTATACCGTATCATCATAGTCATAACATAAATTGTAGATTATAACTGATAACGTTACAGCAGTGTCATGGCGAGTTTCAAATATTATTATACATACATAAATACATAGATATATTTATCTTCTCTTACCTATAACTTTCATTGGAACGCTTTCCGAAGTCTGGCTATAAATAGGAGTCGACATCGAAACTTCACAGCTATACAAGCCGGATGCCTCGTAACGGACATTCTCTAATTTGATTGTCGTGCCATTTTCAAAGCGCTGTAAACAAACGGTATTTTAGTGCTAGTAGGCGGTAAAAAATTTCTATTAAATAAAATAAATAAAACGCGACCACTATTTCCGTGTACTCGTTCAAACTCAAATCCTTTACCATTATACCACTGCCTTTATCAGTGCCTCTTGCGTGCGAAAGCATGGTTGAAAATGAAAGGAACGTTTGTGTATCGATCCCTCAGAAATTGATCAAACGTCTGTTCTTTGATCGTGTAGGTGTTGGAAGAAAAAGTAAAAGAAAAGGAATGAAATGTAGAAAAGAGAAAAATTGTTATCTATATGGTGTTGTAGAATTACAGATGAATCAAGTAGAAAGCTAAAAGGACTGCACTGTATTTCATATAGATACTACCCATATGAAAAAATTACAAGTTTCATATAAATATATAAATTTATAAATTTATAAGAGGTTCAGATATTTATAAATATTTATAAATGTTCAAATATTATATTTTCATGAGCGCTTGCATTCGTATATACTCGTATCAAGCCATTTCATAAGTAGTAGCTTTCTCTATTTTGCACTTTGCATTTTGAATCGCTAAAGTAGGATAAAATAGTAACTGCCGCACTTGTATACATAATCACTAATTAAGAGAATTACAAATAACATCAATAGAGAAATGTTCAATATTAATGAACCGGAAAGTCTGTTTCATCGTATCAATGGTCAGTCACACACAGTAGAAACGACAGTACATATGTAGAATAAAATACATTTGGAAATTGTTCCGTCATCCACTTTATTTTCTATACCTAACATAAATAAACTTTTATTTATTTAATGACAAAATATATAATTTTATAACAACAAAATGTTATAAAGAATAAAAAAATTTTTAATTTTCACAAGTTTTCAAGAGAGGAGTTAAAAAATGATTAAAAAGGAGGAATGTCGTGTCAAGAAGCAATAAATAATACATTGCTCGTCAACAAATACGATAATATTGATATGATATTTTTACATACTATGTTATATGCTGTGACTCACGAAAGGATACGTGTGTACACATATATAAATTTAAATAATTTTGAAATTTTATTAATCCTGTAACAAGACACGGCTATCGTGATTATATTGGTCTTTGAAACACATTTAGAAATGTACGTATATAGAAGCTGCGGACTATTTACTGGAAACATACACTTCACAAAATTTACCAACGTATTTGAATAGTCAATTATGCACTATATTAACAAACCACAATATTTAGTGAGACATCATTAACATCCAATTGTATGTTTAAGACTGCTATTCATGCTGTATACTAATTTTTCGCTAAGTGTATGTTTGCAATAAATGTCTTATAAACTTTCATATGCATTTTCGGATTGGTTTTCAACTTTCCTATTACAATCACGATAGTTGTATCATATTTTACAGTGCTACGGAAATTTCCACAAATTTCCTGTAATGTACATAATATTATATATTCATATAAATTACTTGTGTTTGATATTGGAATATGTTCGTGAGCTATTATATGTATACACAATTTATAATATATATAAGTATGACATCATTTAGGTATGGAATGATCATATATCTAAAAAGAATGTATTTTCCTATAGAATGTATACCCTACTATTTTTTACTTGATGTATCTTTAATTTTACAACGCTCGGATATACTCTGACGCGATATGTCATGAATCGAGGGTATCGTGTTATATTTTTATTAACGTTGCATGTTTCGATGCAGGTTGTTTCACGTGGTATCGGCCACTGGTTAAGAAAGTCCGACTCGATATTGTCTCCCGACATAATACAGACTATCGTTAATACCGTATTTCAATTTCCTCTGGCGACGCCATCGTGATTTCGTCCCAATGAAAAGCGATGTTTTATTCAATTCCAGGTCACGAGGACGCTTACACGCAGATTCGTGCATAGAAAAATTTTTGTTTTACAACGTTCTCGTCGTGTAAGCGTATGTCGAGACGAGCTTGGTTTCTATAGATTGTACGGTAGACTGTAGACTATAGAATAACGGTTACGAAAAATGAAGTAATATAAGGGAGCGTAAAACAAGATTGGATAACGGGCTACAAGTGTATACTGTATATTCTTTAACGGCGAAGCACAACGAACGCGTTACAGCTAAGCTATAACTAAACAATATTTTGCACAATCTTTCATTCGTTATCTTTCTACGGATTATTATAACTAACGGAGTGTTTTTAAGTACGAAATTCGTAACAGCAGCCTTTATTAAAAAATATAATGGATGCGCTCTTAGAACACCTCTTAATAAATAATATTTCACGTGATTTTCGTTCAACGATCTTTTGCGAATTATTATAGGAATATAGGTCAGGAATATAGGTAAAAATATCGTTAGTCTATTTTTCTTAATTTTCAGATTTTTATGTCACTTACAAGAGAAATTCGATAACTCAAAACTTTAGGAAAGTTTGAAACTTTATAGAAATGTAATTCCAACGTGACAGTAACAGCGTAATCATTTCCTGTTCCAACAAATAAACCGTATCATCCATTACAGTACACTTTCTTGAACGAAAGATCGATTTTGGCTATTCTAAAAATTTTGTAATATCTATATGTGTATGTATTGTATGTATGTATCTACGTACATACCGACATCTATGTATATGGTTTTAAAAGTTTTTTTATAAAATATTAAAGATGATGCGAGTAAATTTTGAAAAAGAAGGGTCTTTTAAAAATTCTTTACCACTATAATATGGAGCATGAAACTATACAATTCTGATTACAACTTCTTTTCATGTCTTACGTGGTTTCGTAAATATTTACTACATATTAAGAATTTGCAATTATTTTGATGAATGTTTTTGTCTCCATGAACCCTCTGTTTATAACAACAAAAACTGATTAAATCATTGACATCATTTAAACTACATTTTTGCAAAGTCCCCAACTTTTTCGAAATTTTCAAGTTACCTTATTTTTGGCTAAGTATATACATACTTAATAAGTAAATATTTGAAAAAGACAATAGCCCGATATATTCGAAGATATAAGCCTTTCAAAAATTAATGACAAACGACTGTGTTTAATAAGAAACAAATACTAGATTAGATGATTATAGTAGTTTAGATGCATTGATATTATTCTACCTAAATCTAATGTTGTTTACATTTTTTAAATATTCAAGTAGGTGACAAAACACATACTTAATTTCAAATTTAAATGAAAAAATATTTGTCACATAGAACTAAATGTATAGAATTCTAAAGTTATCTATATATGTATATGAGTATAATGCAAAAGTGACTGATCCACTCATTAATCTAATCTCATTGATTTAATCATTTTGAGCCCGGCCCAAACCGATGTACCTAGAAAAGTAACATTAGGACGCTATAGTTGTTTTATGACATTGCCATGAGATAAGAAAGGATTTTTGAAATTATCCTAAACCCTAAAGGGATAAAAAGGGGGTGAAATCTGTTTTACAATATATCCGTATCTCTATGTTCATTAAAATTAGAGGCGTGAAATTCAGCATATAAGCGCCTCATTAAAAATAAATAAGCAAGTGTTTGTGTGTTTTTCGAAATTCAACTCTTATAGAACTGGAAGAAAGGCATATTGTTTTCTCAAAGGATAGCCGTATCTCCGTATTCACTAAAGTTAGAAACGAGAGATTCAAAATATGAACTTCTCCAAAAAAGAAAGAAGACAAATTTGTGTTAGAGCGTTTTTCTAAGTTCGATTCTTAAAAGGTATAATCAACTTAAACTGTAATAAAAGCAAATACTGTGCTGGCGAAACCGCGGACGGATAACTAATCTTCTATAAAAAAAATCATGTTACCTACCTGCTACCTTCAATTGCAAAATAATTTAAACGTGGGAATTTTACAACTGCAATAATCACACTGTTGTAATGAGCTCTAAAAAAACAATATGACTACTTAATTCTATACCAAAATCTTTAAATAAATTATTAAATAGTATACTAATAACGCTAAACCTACCAGCGGCGATCAAATTGACCGCTCTCAAACTTCTATACAAATTTAACCATATTTAAACTTTATCATATCGCTTCATAATTTCTGACTTTTTCTAAAACATGGATACAATATATTTTTCGACATTTAATTTTAGTTTGCTCTTTTATTTTCTGAGAAAAATTTGTACTCTGCCTTGCCTACCGTGAACAGTCATTTTGACCTTTCGACAAAATATGCTAGTTATTCTTGAAATAAATGCAATCAGTACAAAGAAAAGGCTATCTCAAGGTCAGATGACAAACAAAATCAGTAATAACAAATAATAACAGCTGTTACATTCGTAATCTTGTCATAAAACAATCCATCCTTCGATCAAGATAGCCACCAGCTGTCAAGACATATCAACTCAGGCCCATAATTATCCCAAGGAATCGCCACAAAATTTAGCATTTTTTACAATTTATTGTTACAAACATTTTAAAAGTCGAGAAGTTTCTTAGGGTTATTGCTAATTGCTATAAAACACGAGAAAAACTTTCCCAACTCCACCCTCGAGTAACCGTTGGTGGAGAACGGCCAATACTCATCAATATTTTCGTAAAAATATCGCCGTCACAGACCATATTCTTACTTTTTATTGTCCTTTCGACTAGAATACATTTCAGTTTGTTAGTCAATTAGTCGACATCTAAACTTGTTATCTCTAAAACTCGGACAGAAAGCATCTCAGAGCGTTTTGTGTAAAGTTGTTATAAAAGGAAAAGTAAAGCATATCAAATTTGACAATAATTTTGTATTCCGTACATGGTATTATTCTGTGATAAATATTTACCGTAGAAATGTCAAGACTTTTAAAAAGAATTATAAAAAAGAAATAACGGACATGGAAAAAGACTGTTCAGTGTGCGATGGACAAGAAAAAGTTATTTACAACCGAATCAGAGTTGAATATTATAAATAAGCATTCACGTCCAGGGCAAAAAGGAAAGAAATTATTTTTGACAGCAAAGGGTGAGACTGACGTAGAGAACCAACGTATCGAAACTAGGCCCGATAGGAGAGTTTGGAGAGAAATAGATGCAAATTCTAAACCTAGCAGGATATAAGTTCATAATATTTTTAGGAATATGCTAAACGGCATATAATGAAAGGACAAGTAAAGACGGCATTTTATCTTATCATTAATCACCGTATAAGGGATTATACAATAAAATGTGCGGAAAAAGAAGCTTCTAGAGTATTGGGGACTAAGAGGGAGCTAGATGTAACAAAACTAGATGCGTTTATTGCTCTGCGGTGCATATCAAGCAAAAGATTTAGATGTCTCATATTTGTGGAAGAAAATTTGGAGACCTGCATTTTTTTCAAAAACAATGAGCAGGAATAATTTTCCTGAAATTATGAGGTTTATACGATTTGATAAGAAGAGCGAAAGAAGCCAACGTTTACGAACCAATAAATTTGCAATGGTATCTACAGTATGGGGCTAGTTTATAGAGAACCTACAAAATTGTTATACCTGGTGCATACATTACTTTTATATAAAGAATCGCGGGGAAAACCATGCAATAAAACTATCAACAAGTTCAGATTCATTATTACAAAAAACTTGTCAAGTAAAAGATTGTAAAGGTTACAAAATTACGAAAATTTGTTTAAGACATGGGAAATATTTATGCGGAAAATGTATATTTGATAAGATAATTTGTAAAAAGTGCAGCGAAGTTGAATAAGATATATCTCTATATAGATAAAAGTGTAATTCTATTTAAGCCTATAATTGAAATTAAACAAAATTAAATTTGGACGAAATTTTATGAAAGTTCATCATTTTATATACATTTAGTTATAAATTAACCATTATCTAAGTTAAATCATAAAAACTATTACTTTCTTAATCATCGGTTATTTTGACCGCACACGGTAGGAGTAGGTATACTCGAAGTATCGGTAGGTTTAATGATAAATTATAAATTCGTAAAATATCTCGGTTAAAAAGTAAAGCAACGCAGTACTTTCGTTGAGTATTCTTCTTGCAATTTATTATATTCGAAAGAATCATATCTTACAATTAGAATTTTATAATTGCAATCATCTTGTTTGAAGAATGTTGTTGAAAAACGTCTTGCTAAATAATATTCTATTTATTTTCTCATAAACGCCTTTTTATAAATTATCCCAGTTAAAGTAAAATAGTTCTATTAAAGAATGTAACAAACCTTCGTTTCGTATTCTTTTTACAATGTGTTACAGTTAAAGAAGAGATTAAATGTACGTTTTCTCTAATTGCAGCCCTGTTATGCTATAGGAGCATGAGCATTTATCTCATAGATCTGATTTTATTTTACCCTCATTATATCTTGTTATATTCTGAAAATGCATGAACGTGTGTTATATAAAAGAAGAGAAAGAAAGAGAATGGTAATTAACGTTTGTAAAAGGCTGTTTTAGAAACATAGAAATCAATCAGGTATTAAATAACGTTTTCAAATATTAAGTAATCGTAACAGCCATTAAACTCCTAGTTCCTCTTTTGATGGCTAAAAGAGGCTAATTCTGTTTGATCCTTATGGGCATTCAAGTTACCAGGTTCATGAGTCCTAAATTGCAAAGTTCAACAACGTTCACGGGGTATGCTCTGTATGGTAGACGTAAAGTGTAGAGTGTAGAAAACTATGCATATATGTCACAGACAGAGGGAGCAGAGTATAGAGTAAACAGAACACTGAGAAGACACGCGTTTAATGGCCACTTTTTCTACGTTACTCTTGATGTCTCAAGCACGACGCGGTTCATAACGCAAAGTAAATCGTTTATACAAAGCACGAGTTGAACATTGAACATTGAACATTGAACACTGAACATGCAGTGAACTTGAAACACCGGTGTGAACCATAGTTCTACGTATAATTAAAGCCATGCCGTTTCTTTTATATTTATTATAGGAATCTCGTGTCTCTTGTAAAAGAATTTACAAGTTAATCCATTGTTAGTCTCAGTAATATTGTGCGCCAAATTAATCTTTGATATTTGGTAAAAGAATATTTTAAAGAGAATATTTGGTAAAAGAATATTGCATTAACAAAGATTATAAATTTTTGTCGATATGTTTATAATTTACGTTTTAACTGGAGTAAATTATCTTTATTCATATATATTAATCGACATTAATCTAACGTTATCTATTGCGCTTCTTCTGTTCTGATAAAAAATAATGTTTGCTTTTGTGACAAAAGTAATTTATTATAATTAAGGGAAACAGAAAATAAAACTTTTCAGATAGTTATTTCTTTTTTATAGTTTGAACTTTTAAAGAATAGGATGAAGAATAGAAATTATAGATTCTGTTTGTCAAAGTTTTCTTCATAAAATATCGCTTAGTAATACCAGAAAGTTCCGAAATTCTACCTATAGCTTCTGCAAATAAAATCGATTGCTGACACACATAAAAGAATATCTATTTATTCAAATTCTCTTCAGGTAATTAGAAAAAATTATTTATATTTTATATAACTATGTACAACTTCAGACACTAATTTTTATTTAGTTACGTAAAAATTGGTGAAAATAAACAAGTTTGTCGATATATCTTCAACTATCACATTTTTTAAATATATGTATTATGTAGGTATACAATACTTTTTAAAAAATAGTTATATAATATTTAGTTTATCAACAATTCTTCATATGATACTTATTTTAATACGACATTTTGTTTATGATCTGAGCCGGCACGAAAAGTAATATCAAACGTATCCCAGTTTTATTTAACGTTTACAATTTACAAATTATAAGACAATAAAATATATATGACTTTTTTGTATCTATTATAATTCATTAATATATCTAATATATATAATAAATGCGTGAGTAATCACGTTGATAATATAACATATAAACCAGTCTCGCACAATTTTGACAATACATGTCTCTAACATTTCATGTTAATTTTATCGGATAAAGGTTTTACATTTATGGATACAGGGTAAAGAGTCAGAAAGTTAGTATATCAGCTAGCTCATTCATCGTTCTTTCGACAAATATAATTTATATGTACTTGTACATACATATGTATATCGTCAAGCAGAAAACGCGTTACATTTGCATGTTGCGACACATTAATTTTGTTAAATTACTCGTAATAGATGAAAAACATGAATATTCGATACAACAATTCAGTTAAGTGGATCTTGATATATTTTATTTATTTATTTATTTATTTATTCATTTGTCCGTCGAAATCGATATGGTCGATGAAATCAATTATTTTCTGATTATTTTTAAACGATGGCCTTTTTTCTCGTTTCAGTCGTTTCGCAGCGAGTTGACTCATAAAAATTTGCATCCTCCTGCCTTGTTCTCTTTCTTTTGAATTAATCCATGAAAACACGATACGACATCTTTAAAAAGTAATATATCGAGAGAGAAATCGAATGAAAACAGTACTAAATAGGTCTTTTCACGCAAGAATAAACGAACGAGCCTGAATTAATTACACGTTTATATTGTACATATATATATGCTGGCTGTAGAACGTAGAAGTGGAATAACGCTATATCTGATCGGTCACATACTGTACAAGTAGAGTAAGACGATTTGTAGTGGAACATGGGAGTAAAACAGAACGCGACATGCAAGTTACAAGAAAGACAACGATGATATTCATATAAAAATAGCTATATAATTAACTATAATTTACCTGCCAACTATTAACGGTAGTCTATTACAAACACTCTGCTTATGTGTAATTGTAGGTTAAAAGAAACGATATTATCTATTAACCACATCGAGACATCTGCTACAAATGGATACTTGAAAAACTTTTCATTTCTACATAATTATGGAGTAAATGGAACGAAAAAATAAATTTTTATGAACTTAATCATTTATCATATTACTAATGTCGGGAATAAAACTTTCCCTTTCATAATTTGGATTTTTATAACGGCTTAAGAGTCATCTTATTACATTTAAACTTAGAAAGACGAAGTGACACGATTATTATCATACTTATGATAAGAAAAAAAATCATCCTTTTTTATATATTGCAAATAGTTCTCTCATAGGCGCCTATAAAAATCTGATAAATGATAAAAACTTTTTAATGTCAAAATATTATATACATTCAGTTTTTTAAATGAAAAAAGTTCTTTACATTAATTATTTTCTCCACAAAAACATTACAATAATCATTAATAATAATTAATGCCTTTAAACAAACACGAATACTTTAAACAATAAGATTTAAATAAAAAATTGAATTCTTGCCCTTTTCCAAGAACAGGTTTTTAAGTCTAGGTGCAACTTATCGTAATTGAAATCTATTACGCGTTTTTGTCCATGTGATTACACATTAAACTAGTGTTACTCAAACAGATTAAATTGAACATTCAAATGGAGTAAATCAACAATTTTTTCAAAACCGTTCGATTTGATTGCGGTAAAATGCGTTTTCGAGCGTGATGCGGTTGTTAATCTAGACCTAAGTTCAGACGTATATAGATTAGAGTATTAAAAAAGGAGCTAGACGGGTTCGTTGAATGATTTATTTTTAGATCAGACGGGAAATGTACTATAGAACCCCAATGCATCGGCGCATTAACGATATATGCATGTTCGTTGAACTTTACTGACCATGACGGTCACTGTAATTTTAATCCATTAAATGGTGCAGAAGATAGTCTACTTTCATCAATGAGAATGTTCGTATATTTATGTATTAGCAACGATAATAATAATAATAATAACAATAATAATAATAATAATAATAATAATAATAATAATAATAATAATAATAGTAGTAATAATAATAATGATGATGATGATGATGATGATGATGATGATGATGATGATGATGATGATGATGATGATGATGATAACATGCTTTTAGTACTCTACGTATACTTATACATTGATATAAAAGGAAATAAAAAAACTTTTAATCTTTTAGATACTAAAAAATAATAGTAGCGATATGGCTTCATTACTCGTTACTTATTACTTATCACGCATTACAAGACTACGCACAAGAGACTAGATAAGCTAAAATAATTATATGACCTTATTCAATAAATACACCTACAAGATGTTTTATCCAGAAATAGCTACCTAAACATATATCCTACATGTATTGTATGTATCTCTTTTAATTGTGACAATACACAAAAATTATTTTATTATCCAGTCAAATATATCTCCATATCCAGTCTATATATATATATGTCTCCAAAAACGAATACCTAAATACATTGCACAGAATATTTTTATTTTGATTTATTTCATAAGATAAATTTTAAGATTCCAAATATTTTTTACACAATTTTCTTATAAATTTTTTGCATACTCTTTTTTTCGCTTTCATATTGGTACTGGCATGACGATGGATATAATGATATAATCTCGTTACGAGTTACGAGCACGAGCTTCGAGTGACGCAAAAGACGATTGCAATGTGTTAGCAAATATATGAACGAACCTGACACAAACAAAGTCAGGCAACTGTTAGAATTTTTGTTCGCGAGAATGAACCTGGCGCAAAATCAATCAGGAAACCTCTAGGATGGAATCACTTACGGACAAACCTGGGGTGAGCCGCAAGTCGCGAGCTGCGAGCTGCGAGCTGCGAGCCGCGAGCCACGAGTCGCGACCACGAGGTCGGGCTGCAAACTGCAGACTGCAAGAGATTGAAATTTAGCGAACGGACCTGATACGATATCAGTGAGTTGCTGGGAAAGGCGGCACAGATAAACTCGAGCGATGAGGCAAGTATTAAAAGTATTAAATCAGTATTATAATCGTTGACAAGATTGGTTTTAATTTCGATACTGACACTTCATTTTCATCCGAACAGAATAAAAATATTAATTCCAGACAATTACATTAATGGAGACTTGTAAAGTTCCAACATCACATGTTCCGATAGAAGGCAAAAACTTTCTAAACAATATTAGACGTGAATACACAGGAAGCTGGTATGTAACTCAAACACGTACTCATCTATCAAAGTATCACGGAATCGTTAAATGCATTAGATTAATGAATTACTTTTTCATGTATAATATTCGTGAGCGGGTATCATTAACGACCGTTTCTCCATATTTTCTGCTTATTTGAAGGAAACTAATTAACTAAGGACAGTTATTTAATACAAAACGATAATATGAAGCTAAAGATCAATGTGACATAAAATATGATATAAAGTGTAGTGATATAGAGTCTCTTATTTTCGCCAAAGCTTTAAATAACGTCAAATAAAATAATGCAGACCCGAAATCGATAAACGAGGAAACTTAAAACCGTAAATTTCAAGAGATTTTAAAATTCATTTAACACGAACGAAATAAAAAAGTTGTATCGTAAAATATTAAAACGCCTCGTATAGGATAAATGTCATAATAAATAATAAAATTTTATCCATTTAAGAGAAATAAAATTCAGTTATATCTACCAGAAAATACTAAAACACAAAATAAAACAAGGATGCGATAGTAAATTATAAATAACAATATATTTATCAATGTTTAAAATATAATAAAATAAAAAATTGAGCCGATACGCACATAAAACGTCAAGAATTTAAGGTTACAGGTAATATCATATCAACAACACATAAAATATTAACCGTATTAAATATAATATAAAATGAATCCGTTGATAAAATATGCGTGAAAATATCAACACAATCTTAAGTCAATGATATTTCGCTGTATCAAAGAAAAAAGGAGTAAAAGAAGATAAAGCTGATTTGTCATTTTGAAGATTATTATTTGCTCGGATAGCATATGCGATGAGTATGACTACGCAATTGCTTAAAGACTGCATAGTTGGAAGACAGCCAGAACCAGTCGTATGTTGATTGTATAAAACTCACCTTCATGCTTGCACCCTCTATTTTCCAGTCCTTGAACGGCGGTTTCCTGTCCTTTATGTATTGTAATATCTTCTTGTCATCCTTCATGAACTCGACTTTATGCAAGTAAGCATCTGGGACACTATGATCGCAATGCAGAGTAGCTGTGCTGTTGTATGTTACGTAGTTGGGTGCTATCAGTCGTACATGCACCGTGCAAGTTGCATCTGAAAGTCACCGATGACGTTTTACATTTTGAATAACAATTTCTCGCTAGGGCAGTAGCTTTTATGATTATTTAACTTTCCAATCTTTTTCATTAAAGTATAGAATTTATCAAATATTTTGACAACTATATATCTCTATGCTTCTTTTTCCTTTGATCACATAATTATAATCCCATTTCCCGAGCTTTTCCGTTAAAGTATTCAATACCGCTGAATAATGAACATATATGAAATATATGAAATATTCCAACAAATAAATATCATTCTCTCCCCCTTTACAAGATAATTATAATTTTACATCATCCCACGTAGTTACAATTCTGCTGTCTCACAAAAACATCCCGTTTGTCATTTCTACCACTTAGTAATATTGAACATACATCCTTTGATTCATCAAACATTTCAAAGTTGTTCATTTTCTATTACGAATTGATTAATATATTTTTACTTCATTTATGTACTTTTCATTCTGTGAAAATATTATATTTTATTCTTGCGAAATATCCATCTCTTGTTAGAAGTACATTTAGTATATATTGGGTTGACAACTAAGTGATTGCAGATTTTGTTAATAGGTAGTCTTAGCATATTCTTTAGTTTTGTCAACGTGTTCAAAGCACCTAACCTATATTGTTTTCTTGTTGTTTGGACTTCCATCTTTCATTTAGTAAAAAGATTGTATTGATTAGTTATTTAGTTTAGTTTTTATCCCAATTTAAAAATAGAAGAACAAAACGCGCATTTCAGACATATTTTATTGTATTATTTCCGAAAAGGCAAGAACGCATCGCAAGCACACAAGAAGTTATGTGCCATATATGGGAATGAAGTTTTGAAGAAAAGGCAGTGTTAAAATGGGTTTGCCCCATATCAAGGCCATTATCGATTCAGATCGTCATAGTACAACGCGCGAGATTGCAGAGGAGCTCAATGTATCGCATACATGCATTAAAAAAGAATTAAAACAGCTTGGCTATATCAAGAAACTCGATTTATGGATCTCTCATCAGATTAAGGAAATTCATTTGACTGCGTTTCGCTTCTGAAACGCAACGCAATTGATCCGTTTCTAAAACGACTGATTACTAGCGACGAAAAGCGGATAGTTTATAACAACGCTAATCGGAAAAGATCGTGGGTGATGCAAGATGAACCAGCCCAGACGACACCAAAAGTTGAGATTATGCTGTTAGTTTGGTGGGATTATAAAGGAATTTTGTACTTTGAACTTTTACCAAGAAACCAAACGATTAATTCACACGTGTACGTTCAACAACTTGCCAAACTGAGCGATGCAGTTCAAGAAAAGCGGTCAGAATTGGCAAATCGTAAGGGTATTGTTTTCCAGCATGATAATGCAAAGCACCGCACATCTTTGGTCACTCGCCAAAAATTATTGGAACTAGGTTGGGATGTGTTGTCACATCCACCATATAGCTCTGACCTTGCGCCTTCAGATTACCATTTATTTCGTTCCATGCAGAACTCCTTAAATGGTAAAATTTTTAATGACGCTGATTATGTAAAATCACATTTAATTCAGCTTTTTGTTGGCAAAAATCAGAAGTTTTATGAACGTGGAGTTATGACACTGCCTGAAAGATGACTGAAGGTCATCGACAAAGACGGACAATACCTAATTGAATAAAGTTATATTTTTAAGCAAAAATGTTGAATTTTCCTTCTTATTTAAAATGCGCAATCATTTAGTTGCCAACCCTATATATATATATGTAGATATGTCAAAGTCTAAAATATGACCAGATTCAAACAGTTTTCAGAAAAAAAAGAAGATGATTGAAGAGTATTTAAAGCAAAATATTGCTGAAATGCAGGTAAAAACGCGATACAGAGCACACGCAGGATAAAAGAACGTTTCACATGATAATGGCGGTGGGCTTGAATGGATAGTAATTCGTTTAACGAATCTCAAATGTCTCATTATTATGCGTAGTGAAAAGTATACGCAACAACATATATAACGAAAAACAGAAATCACAAAATGTAACACGCAAAACTTGCCTCGTTACGATTCAACAAGAAAATGTTTTGCCCTTCTTGTCCCTCGTCTCTAATTACATCGTTGACAATAACAAAATCGTTAATTTATTCTCGGGATAACAAACTGGGAAACTCTACTCGTTCAATAACATGACATAAAACTTTAAACATTGTGCTCAGCTGCGTCCGCTAAAACGAATCTTGTGTTCTTCGTTTTATACGTTTATTAAAATCATAATTAACGGCTACGTTTCATGAAAGCTGGTCACAATCATAATGACAGTTAAAAAATATTTCGATAATACAAAATCTATGATAGGTATATACAAAAAATAAGGCAAAATAAAATGAATAATCCTTTTGTCTGATTTTTATTTGTTTCAGATAATTTTTCTGTTATATTAATAGAAATAAACTTGATGATACGACCTTTTTTCGGAGAGTTTAAAATAATTTGATAGAATGAATTGATTAGATCCGCTATTATTATCGACGAGTTTATTACGATCATGATTAAAGATCGATTTTTGATAAACTGATAACGTTCTGATGCATCAACTGTCACTGCATTGTGATCCACAAGAAATTCAGATCTAAAATTATTCGAATGTCCTCCATACTAGCCTAAATCTTTATCACGTTTTGAAAACACGTTAGATAACTAGAACGTACATAAGAGAAAACGATTTGACATATCTTAAAAAACATAATTATTGTAAAAACTTTATAACGATTCTCAAACTATGATGCATTTAAAAATGTTATTATTGGTTGAGATTAACAATTTTTATTAATCCCTTGCTTTGTAATATCGAGTTACGCTAGCAGCGAGAATTAGGGAGCAAACGTAACAAGATTTGTATTCGTCTGAAAATTCAATTTCAACTCGTTGTCGGCGTTTAATCCTTTGTATTCCATTGGCGCCTTTACGACAGTATTGATAATATGATTACTTTTCTTATTATTTTCACTAATAAAAGGTGGGAAAGCAGAGAGCTCTCCAGTATAAATACAAACATTTATAACATTGTTGATCATGCTGATATTTAATACAAATTAAATGCTTTCCACTTCTCCTATCTTTTTAATTATTTTATTATATATTTCATTATATATTATCTATTATATAGGTAAATCTGTAATTCCACTCACATTGCCTGAATATTATAGGATAAAAGATCGATAAGTACATTTTTTTATTCTTTTATTTTAATACAAGGCATGCAATATTTTTAAATTATGGAGAAAGTGGAAACGTACGTGTTTACCCCGCATCAGATAATTTACTGAATTTTGAAACTGCTGCTCTGTAGAAAATGGAAAATATGATTTATTGCGTTCTTCTCCTAATTTTCATACGTGCCATACAATGTAAAGTACTAAATGAAGTAAAATGTATTAGTTCCCCAATGGACGTAAAGACTAGGAATCCTAATACATATGACCGACAATATGTATATAGATAGATATACAGAAAAACTGATAAAGCAAGGGATTAGCAATATCTATCTCTTCAATTATAAAATTTCAACTGTAGATTGAACAAAAATTTCAGATCCTGGGTCATATCTTTCAATGTAACCAATAAACTTTCGCTTATAATTAATGAAACAGCTGGTACGATCAAATTTACATGTTATCGCGTTAACGTTCGGACCGTGCGCCGCGTAACGTTGCGACGATTCACTATTAATGTGTCAAGTAACAATTAGCCCGAGCTACATCATCGGGCAACAATTAATAACCGGATAATCGATACAATTTAGCGTGCCGGAAGGTAAGTGTTTGTTAGTGCGAGCGAGTTTCTTCGTGAAATCTAGGTCGTTGTAGAAGTAGATCCAACGTATTTGTGTCAATTTTTCGTTCCGTTCATCCAATTGTTGCTTGTCTAGAACCTCATATAAATAATCGAGATTATGCTAATGGGCTAGCCGAAGAGAAATTTTTAAAGAGTAGATAAGTCAAAAGGGAGACATCGCGGAAAATACGCAAGGTTTAATGAAACCGTAAGAAAGGATGGAGAGGTTTCGGTCGACTATAACTACTTGTGGCAGTACCCTGTTGCTGGGAGGTGTTACTGTATCGATCACTGAAAGCGCGTGTTACTAACACGCGCGCAGGCTATTCTGGGTATTTTTAAGACATTTCGAAATCAGCATATAACAATGAATAATCGTCGAAAATAGAATCGTTTTATGGTATATACGAATCGCCTAGATCGCGCACGTTTCAGATTTAAATAAATTTTTCTAAACAACGTTCGCAGTTCGCAGCTCGAGAGCTCTTCCGGAACGCCTCTGTGTGTACCGTGAAACGAAAGGGAAGAAAAAGCAAGCAAATGGCAGAAACGAGAATCCGTTCAACGGTTCGTCACGTATTTTAATTTTAATTCTAGTTTTCAGTGATAATCTACGAGAATTATCATAAATCAGCAAAAAGCAATATAATAGATTTGAACAATATTTCCTGATAATAATATAAGATCATAATTATTTTATTTGTGTAATTATTATTTTTGAGACGAAAAAGTGGTAAATATATCTATAATATATTAAGAAAAATAAAAAATTTGATATAGGTTGTAGCCATTTTGTTAGTGGTTGAAATGATTGAATGAGATTGAACATATGCTGAGCCATTTTTGATTCCTTGTTGTATCCTGCTTCTGTCTTCCTATAATTGGAAGAGCAGACAAACATCAAGCGAATTCCATTTATAAACCACCGTAATGAATTTTAGGACACATCTTCTCGTAAACGAAATGTTATAATAATTGAAATAATTGAAGAAAAATATTTAATACGTGTGACACGTTATATATATGACGAAAAGTTATAAAAAAACCGCGAAGAATGTAAACACATCTATACACTTCGTAATTCGGTAGAATTTCCAACTAATAATATTTCATTAATTAACAATACATTCTTTTTAGCCAAATTTATTAGACGTATAAGTAATTAAATTTGCTTCTAATTATCTATTCACTCTCAATTACAGATAATACATTCGTATTGTTTAGACTAAATTCGAAATATATATTTTACATAAATGAAGTCACGTATATCGATGTACATTTATTTCACTAGATTATTTGTTTTTCTTATACTGTCAATGAAACACTAGTACAGGTGACTTTCTCATTCAAATTCTGAAAAGACTTAAAATGTTTCGTATAAGATGTTTTACAACGAAAACGATCGGGAAAATTTCTCAGGATATGAAACTTGATTTCGATGATTGTGTTCCTTTTCAGTTTGAAACATTATATAACACTAAAAACTTCGATAGAAAAACAATCAGTAATTTTCACTATCAAGAACAGAATGAACTGGCCGGGTGGGTGTTCACGATTGCGTACAACTTACATGAAAATAATTGTAAAATATATACGAATACGAATTTCCCCCAGTATGCTGACTGAATGCGTGGCATCCTCGTATGAATTTTTTCGCGTTGTCTCTACGCAAAATCTTACTGCTCTCTACGTTACTTAATACGGAAAAAACGTGCGTCTATTTTGTACAGTGATGTGCCTTTAAACTACACAACTTCGAGCTGAGTCGGCGCTACAACTGACCAAGCTTTTCGATCGTTTCACCAACTCCCATAGAATATAAAACATAGAGCGGAGACTCGCTGCCTTTTCGCTTATCGAGCGATCTTCAGCGTTAGATTTGCTAATGGGTCAGCCATGAAATAAACGATGCAAAGTGTGAACCGAAATGCATAACGCTTTGGTACCTTCATGATAAGGTGGAACCGTCAATTTTAATTAACACAGTTGCTACGACAAAGAGATAAATTACTATCACGAAAAGAATATTATTACTTGCAGTAATATACTACATAACTTGTATATATTTCCAAATAATTTTTTATAGTATAATATATTTATAATTGAAAAATTCGATTAAAAGAAACAGAAAAAGATAAATTTGTATATATATAATATTCATAATATAAATATTTTATTATTCTGTACAAATTTTTAAATATCAGGAATGAAATAAATGTTAACAGATTAATAAAAATATTGTGAAAACCACCTAAATAGTGCCATTTTTTATTTCATTGTGTTCTTTTATTTGAATATTTACTTTTATAGCAATAAAAATATTAATTATTTTTAACTTTTTTAGATACTAAGCTATTACAACAAGTTATAATACATTAAATATAAACGATAAATGTCATAATATAATGTGTTAATGTTAATTTATACATATATGCAAAATTTATTAGATGGCTCATTACTGTTTGAACTTATGACAAAAATAATTAACTGTTGTATTGTGAGGCGTAAAAATAATATTCAAATTAGCGACACTTATAATATAAAATTCATTCCTTTCTGCTTTTGTATATTGTGGGTTTGAAGTATTCGTATAAACATTTTATATATCTTCTTGTCATATGCTCATGCAAATACGTTTAAAATGAAATACGTATGAGTTGTATAGTTGAGATTGAAGCATAAACAGAAATGGAAGGACATGAGGAAGATGAATTAGAAGACTTACATTCAACTATTTACAACTTTCCACCTAATGTACAGAATGTGATCGAACAGGTTAGATTGACCATATAACTGTCAAAATATACACTGACATTTATCCTTAATGAGCAGTTAACGGTTTCTTATCTTGTTAAGTATTACGATTTATTTTTTCTTTTTTTGTTCTAGTGATTTATATGAATTTATGTTAAATAAATTGTTTTTTTAATTTTTAGGTTTTACCTAGTACAGATCCATTGGATCAACCAAACTTTAATGTAGTAGATTATATAAATTCATTATTCCCAACCGAACAATCTCTATCGAATATAGACGATGTAGTAAATAACATGGAATTAAAAATATGTAACATAGACAAGGAAATTCGTTCGGTAGTACGTGGACAAACAAATGTAGGTCAAGATGGGAAAGCAGCATTAGAAGATGCACAGAAAGTAATAAAAAAATTATTTGTGCATATCAAAGATATCAAAGATAAAGCAGAGCAATCTGAAGAGGTCGTTAAGGAAATAACAAGAGATATTAAACAACTGGATTTTGCTAAAAGAAATCTCACTGCCTCGATAACAGCTTTAAATCATTTACATATGCTCGTAGAGGGTGTAGATACCTTAAAGTAATGTACAATAATTTTTTAGAAAAAATATAGTTAACACATGTAATTTAGTGATTATTACTTTATAATGTTATTTCGTGTTACTTTAGGGTATTAACACAAAAGAAACAATATGGTGAAATTGTTTTACCATTGCAAGCAGTGATGGAAGTGATGCAACATTTTAGTAGTTATATGGATATACCTCAAGTGAAACAATTGTCTGATGAAGTATGTAATATATGAATTTTTATAGCAGTAATAGTAAAATATTTATAATGTTTATTAACATTTTGAAATAAAGGTACGTCAAATACATATTGAACTGGCCCAACAAATTACAGCAGATTTTAAACAAGCATTTTCTGGTCAAAATCCAAAATATTTTAATCAGTTAACAGAAGGTTGTTTAGTGTTATCCGTATTGGACCCTAAAGTTAAGTAAGTATGTTTATTAGAAGATTAGTTACTCAAATAGTTTTAACACAAACATGTAATGACTAATTTTTTTACAAGGAAAGATCTACTTACTTGGTTTGTGGGTATTCAATTACAAGAATATGCACATCTCTTTGATGAAAATCAAGATTTTGCATGGTTAGATAAAATAGATCGACGCTATGCATGGATAAAAAAGCATTTACTTGATTTTGAGTCAAAATTTGGTACAATCTTCCCGCAAGATTGGGAGATCTCTGAACGAATTGCTGTGCAATTTTGTCATGTTACAAGAGAAGATCTTACAAAGTTAATGCATAAAAGACGTTCTGAAATAGATGTGAAACTATTACTTTATGCAATTCAAAGAACAAGTAATTTTGAATCATTATTAACAAAAAGATTTAGTGGTATTACTTTGGAAAATGTGGATGTAACAAATAAAAGGATTTCTACTGCAGACACGACTGATAATAAAGTTCCAGGAAATCCGTTTGAACAAAATGACCAGGTTTTTAAAAATGTTGTATAAAATTGTCTTCTATGTAAGATTTATACTAAACATTTATACTAACGGTTGTATTATATAACAGGTACAAAACGAAAAGCCAAAACCATCACCATTTTCAAATCTTATAGGAAAATGTTTTGAATCATACTTAAACATTTATATAGAAAGTTTGGATCGTAATCTGGCAGATCTAATGGATAAATTTATATCAGATTCTAAAACACAACCACCTGGTGCAAAAGATTTTGATGGTATTGAAGGTCCTAGTAGTGTGTTATCCTCTTGTGCAGATCTGTTTGTATTTTATAAAAAGTGCATGTTGCAATGTACACAACTTAGTACTGGCTCCATTATGTTGAGTTTAGCTGAAACTTTTCAAAAATATTTGCGAGAATATGCTCTTAAAATATTACAAAATAATTTACCTAAGTAAGTAGAATACGCGCTTTTTATTTGAATTAATTAAATTTATGACTTTTTATAATTAAAATTTATTACAGAATCGGAGGTGGTACAGGAATTGGTACCAGTATGAGTAGTATACGTGATTTTCGGGACCTCTCAACATCGGGTTTTATACAAAATTTTCAAAGCTTTCTAAAGGAAGGTGAAAGCACGAGATTTAGCAAAGAAGAGCAATCGCGTATATGCTGGTAACAATTTGCTAATTGATGGCATTTTAATTAACATAATATTTATAAAAAAATTAATTGCACAAAGTTATTTTTCAGTATACTAACAACGGCCGAATATTGCTTAGAAACAACACAACAATTGGAAGAAAAATTAAGAGAAAAAACAGATAGATGTTATTCAGAAAAGATTAATCTATCTCAGGAACAAGATATTTTTCATAAGTATATACTTATTTACATATCTTTTTCAGGTTATCGATATTTAGTTAATTTCTTAAATATTATTCATAACAACTTTTCCAGTGTTATATCGAATTGTATACAACTACTTGTTCAAGATTTAGAGTCTGCATGTGAATCTGCATTAACTGCAATGACAAAGGTACTTATTCAGTTTAATATTTGTTATATATATGCTTTATAAATATTTTGAATAATTTTGTTCACCGTTATTAATATGCAAATATTTCTTAGGTTCAATGGAGTGCCATAGAGGTTGTTGGTGACCAAAGTAATTATGTTAATACTATTGTGGCACACCTTCGACAAACAATACCTACTATCAGAGATAGGTTGTCTTCATGCAGAAAATATTTTACTCAACTTTGTGTTAAGTTTGCCAGGTAAAAACTGAAACAAAAAGTGAATTTGTTTTACTAAGGAAGTTAATAAAAAATGTATTTCCTTGCAGTTCTTTTATAGTAAAATTAGTACAGCAATTGTATAAATGCAAACCTTTAAATACTGTGGGCGCTGAACAATTATTATTAGACGTACATATGTTGAAAACTGCTCTTTTGGACCTCCCATCAACAGGATATCAAGTTCAAAGGAAAGCACCAGCGACATATACTAAAGTAATTTCGTTTGATATATTAACTTTTTATAAATTAATCAGTATATTAATTTGTATATATTAATTTAATGTATTGATTTGTATCAAAACATATATTTTACTATAAACAGGTAGTAGTAAAAGGCATGGCAAGTGCGGAAATGATACTCAAAATTGTGATGTCACCAATAGAATCTCCAAAAGAGTTTGTAAAACAATGTAGAATACGTCTACCAGATTTGCAAGCGCCAGAATTTCAAAAAATTTTGGATATGAAGGTAAACTAACTTTTTTATAAACATTTAGAATACTTAACAGTCATATTAAAATCTCAATAATTCGTAGGGCTTGAAAAAAACAGAACAAGTTCTATTACTAGAACAATTCAAGCAACCGGAGAATACAGATATTTCACATGACACTAGGAGTCACATCATTCAAGATAGCCCAGAACATGAAGCTGGGCGAATAAAAAGATTGGAAAAATTAATTAAAAAAAGAATATGAATGTTTCATAGTAAAACTTATATATATAATATTTTAATGTACATATACAAATTAAATGATTGTAACTATATAATTACTAAATTTGCATAATTCTTTCACTTTGTTTCAATAAAGTAAAAATTGTTTTTATATAATGAAATTTCATCTTCCTAAATTAATAATTTTGATTCTAAATTTTCCGTCTTAATCAAAGGATTTGTGTGTTATATAGAACAACAGAAGCTTTGGTTTTGTGTTTTATTGCTGTACTTAATAAACAACATTCAGTAAGTAGGTAGGTGTTAACCCTGCTTTTGTGCAAGTTCCTTTGCTTTAGCTTTCTCTAACTTAGCTATTCTAGCGGCAGATTTGCTGCCTAGGAGACCACCACCCCAATGACGTCGGATTTCATCATATCTATCATTGAAGTTTGTCTTAATAGCTTCAACCAGTTTCGAGAAGTTGGCTCTATCGCCGGAATCAACCTGAAATAAAAATAATGTGTTACCGAAAATAAAGTACATTAAAATTATAATACATCATACTAATAAAATTATATCAGTAACATATTGTTTAGTTATATCACTAACATTATCATTGGATTGGCTCTATTTAAATTCATCATACTATAAATTATCAATTATATGTTATGTAAGAATAGTTTGCATTGATGAAAACCCTTACCTGTACCAAAGCTAGTGCAGTACAAGTTTTACGTCTAACAAGGAGTCCCAATCGCGATTTACCTTTCACAATACAATAAGGTACACCCATTTTACGACAGAGGGCTGGTAGAAATAGAACAACCTGTGATAAAAAATAATATATCTATACAAGATAATAATATTGTAATCAATTATTTATGACTACAACTATATAGTACTCAGAATCACATTTCATCCTTTGAAAAAGATTGATTATATCAATTTATTCTCAGGTGAAGAAATTCTAACATCATTGTGATGGAACAATTAAATATACTTTGCATAGTATTTTAAGAGACAAGGAAGTATACCTCAATTGGGTCCACATCATGGGCAATCACCACAAGCTGAGCTTTCTTCTGTTCTACGAGTGTAGTGACTGTATTTGTTCCACTGCGTAACACATTAGGTTTCTTTACTGGTGCATCTTCTTTCTTTATAACTTTTTGTTCAGCTCTATCTCTCAGCTTCAATTTTTTCATAAGAACTGAATCAGGTCTATATTTTTCCAACATTTTGAATAATTGTGTTGCTATAACATGAAAAGTTAATGATAGATCTCTATGAATTGTTAAATTTTCCTAACTGTTTTATTTACTAGCATATAACAAATATAAAATAAACATACCTGTTTGTTTATCCAATGTCTGTGTAAATTGATTGATTGGTGGTGGTACTTTTAATCTTTTTTGCAATACAGCTCTCTGCCGCTGAATACGAATATACTTGGGCCATTTCACAAAGCGGCTAAGATCACGAGCAGGTTGAATATCCTGTCCTAAATAATAGATTATTTATTATTTTGTTGTCATGTATGTTATATTGTATGTTATTTAATGTTAATATATTATAATTAATTTATATATCTAAAGTTATGTGTCCAACTTACCAATACCAAAGTTACGAGTACGTTTTTCAAACAGAGGATTGGTTTGTTTTTTGGGTTCAACCTTCTTGACTGCCAAAGGTGCAGCAGCCACCTTCTTTCCTACTTTCTTCTTGGGCTAAATTTTTGTGAATGCATATATTAATATCATTTATATCATAGATATTATTATGCATTCATTATCATTGTTCAAAATCATGAGTACATACAAAATGTGGCAGATAATGTTATGAAAATTAAAACATTATAACTTTTGCAAATGCCAAAAACTTATATACTTCTACAATAATAAATAATATCATTTCCAATAGATTATAAAATATGATAAACAAATCTATATAAAAGAAATACATTTATAACATCATATGTCCAAAACATGCTGAGATCGAACCACTATAATTCATAACAGTAACTAATTACTGTTAGAAATACTAATCTTATTTAGCCATTTAGTAAATTTACCTTCTTCTGAACCATCGTTTTAATAGGAAACCTAACGGATCTTTTATATCACAACGGATATAAAAGTTTATACTTTGCTTAGAGCAACGCGAGGTATGACCGCCAAGAACGTAAAGAAAGGTTTATGCAGCAGCGCCACCACAAACATGCAACAGCGCCACTTGACAATTAAAATCTCAATGTAATTACTTGCTTTTAGAAAAGAAACACAATGATTGTTTCTATTTCTTCAAACCACTTATTGCAATATATTTTTAATAATAATCCTAATTATCTTTTTAAATTTGAAAAAAGGAAAAAGATGAAATAAATTCATAATTCCATTGTTTAAAGTAATTATTGTTTCTTTTGTGAAAATATACGTATAAATAGAAAATCTATAAACTTACAAACAGAAAAGATACAAATAGAAAAATAGAAAATATGAGATGAATAATTGTAAGATTTATGGATATAAATACATTAAGATTCTATGCATATGAAGCACAGAAATTATACGCATATTGAGTTAGAACGTATTATATCAATGAAACATAAACGTAACAATTAACGTTACGCCTAAGATATAGTTTGAGAACAAGTTCTCTTTTCAAAATATGTTTATATATCTGAAAAATGCGGTAACGAATTAAAACTGTTCAAAGGACGCATGCACGAATTCACTAGGGACAAAAATGTGGCAACGACGGCAACGACGTTTCACGCGTGCGATCTTCGCGCCTCCACTCTGGACTATTTTCTGAAGGAGGACGCGTAGCGGCTATGATGTGATAAGTTCATAATGTGTCGACAATCCGTCTAAGATACTCATCTGTCATGAAAGCTGATACTTGGTATTCGAAAAACTTTCGTTTATTAATGTGTTCGTGACAGTACGTAACCTGGATGATTAGTGTTAGTTTCCGACTTATCGTGAAATTTCCTTCCCTCCCACTGTCGATTTTGAGAAATCTCACATTTTCTATTTGGGTGTACTTTTTGGACCATTACAGGTAATGTTAATATATACATTAAGTGTAGCCACTTTATATTATCTTAAACATTATTACTGAATATTTCTATTCTATCTGTTTAAAGCTAGCAATAGATTTTATGATTACTACTTGCATCGCATGCTGAAGTCGTCATGTAGAATTCCGCTCGCGATTACTGACAAAAACATGTTAAATACATCTTTAATGTTAATTCTATCAAATCCACATTAAATTATAGCAGTACGCAACATTTTTCATTGAAAAGCATACTTTACTTAAATTGGTGAAAATATGAATACGTGTATTTAAATTACCGTGGAGGATAGTCTGTGAAAAAAGAATGCAACTAAATGTTAAAATTAATTTTTTTGTTATATTATTATACAAATTTTGTAACTCGTACAACAATCAAATTTACGTTTCAGTAAAACATCAACAGAACATATATATATTTCGACAGAATCTTTTAATTTTCAGTTTATTAAGAGAAGAATGTCGCGGAAAAAACATCTCGGTTGATTTCGATTTATTTAACTACAGATTAATATTATCAACATACTTCTCAATTTAGAAGACCTTGGTGTCTGCAAATGTCGGTGCAAAAATGTTAGCCGATAATAAATTACTGTTGTAATTGTAAATACAGTATATTGCAGCTATAATTTTTAGTGTCAGTTAGCACTAAATAACTATAATAATAATAATAATTTTTCCAGTAAATATACATACGAAATAAACATTACGAAATAAAAATTTGATATCATTTCCTAAAAACTTCATGAAATTATGAAACGTAAATACACTTAAGTGGCCACAAAAAGTATTTGCACATCATTATTTTTATTATAGCACATACTTATTACATAATTAATTAGTATCAAATTTCGTATCAGTTAGTGATATATACTACTCTCATATGACTTCCAAAATTTGGTACTGTAAAAGTAAAATGCAGAATCTTATAGAAAATTGCTTCATTAGAAATAAATATATGTGCAATACCTTTTGTAGTCATTATATCTAGCGATAGTTAATGATTATTGCAATATATATTATAATATATATTATAATTAATATATATTAATATATTATATATATATTAATCCATTATATTTTATATCATACAAATTATTTTTCTTCGAAGAAGATAACTAGCAATAGTTAAATGATTGATAGGTACGATATAAATCGATCGATATGACTATCAGAAAAATTTGCGGTATCGGTGCCGGATATGTAGGTGGACCGACGTGTAGCGTGATAGCCTTGAAGTGCCCAGAGATTCAGGTGACTGTAGTGGACAAGAGTAAAGAAAGAATTGCACAATGGAACTCAGAAAAGCTTCCGATCTATGAACCAGGTCTCGATGAGGTTGTGCGTAAATGTCGGGGAAAAAATTTATTCTTTTCTACGGACATCGAGACCGCGATCCAGGAGGCTGATTTAATTTTTATCTCGGTTAACACGCCAACAAAAACATTTGGCAATGGGAAAGGAAGGGCAGCCGATTTGAAGTACGTCGAGAACGCAGCCAGAATGATCGCGGAAATTGCGACCGGGGACAAAATCGTTGTGGAGAAGAGCACAGTCCCAGTCAGAGCAGCGGAGAGTATCATGAATATTTTGCGTGCCAATCATAAACCAGGAGTATCGTATCAGGTAACATTTCCCTTACTAAAATTTACGACTGCATCAACCATGTCGGCGAAATCTTGATCGAATGTTTTTACTGCGTCATAGACAATTTTATGTAAGGAAAGCTTATGGGAGAAGTAAAAAATGGTTTAATTTCGCGTTCTAGACTCTTTTACTTAATGAAACTAATATTAATGAAATTTTACAAGTTTTAAGTAAACTGGGGATGCTTATGCAAATTTCTATCTTTAAGTATTTAAAAAAGTGGAATCTAAATAGAGATTTCTTTCGCCCTTCAAATGTTATAATGAATACTTTATTTCAAATATTTTACATATTTTCTTATATAAACATCTGCATGAGTTGCAAATTATTAATACATTTCCTTGTATAACCCTTGTATAACAATTTCGGTGATAAATCAAACGAGATTTTATCAATTCCATAAATTACAAATAGTCTTATTATCCTATATCTTAAGACCGTGAAATTATAAAAGAGAAATCCATAACCTACGACTTGCAAATTCAGCAGAATATTGTTAGTTGGTAAATTATTGTGCAAGGCAGTTGTAAAATGCTAATTACTTTGATCGAAGTATACATCCTTTTCTTGGAACTTCTTTGTTTCCCTTTCGTTGCTCTCTCTAGATTTTAGAGTCATGTAGAATTTAGAGAGTAATGGGTCGATTGCCACGTGGCTGGCTGTACTCCGTTCTGTAAAAGTACTCAGAAGTCAAGATTGAGCAGATAGATACGTAGTTTATTAGATTGAGTATCGAAGTAAAAGAAGAGCAAAGGAAGTTTAGAATAGTCGCTTGCTGCTTGTAATAGAGTATTTTACTGTATCCTTTGAAGCTATTTTTAGGCTTGCCGCTCGCCAGATACAACTTTTAGTGCATGTGGATTAATATCTTTTCCTTTCTGTTTATCGGCTATGCTAATGCAATTTAAATATCTTTTAAAATACTTAAAATATACTTGCTAGTTTAAAATTTCAGAAACATAATAAGGGATAAATTTCGAAATTGAGTGACGATTAAAAGTAAATATTATTGTAGACGAGAAAGTCAAATAACCGATTCTTTAATTATTCCGAATAGTGTATCGATAATTACCAGCTGTGTACGACCCTATATAAATATTTAATTCCACAGCTGTTCAATTTATCATTTCAACAATATTTTGAAATAATCGTTCGATGATATACAGTGAATAATATTCCTGATTCTTGCTTACGTCTATGATCAATATACATATTAATTGTCGGGCTTTGGAATTACCTGGTTTAATACTTGATGAGTTTGTATCTGCTCAAGTGTACAAGAATTTCTATTCGAACTGCTTTTCATTCGCCACGTATCGTTCGTGACCTCTTTACTTTCTCAGCTAATCAGCCTTTCTATTATTTGTCACGTGTTCTTAGTTTCATCGCAATCGTGCAAGACGAGAGTAACAGGAAAGGCGTAATCTCTTCTTCAGATCTTATCAAACCCGGAGTTCTTGGCAGAGGGAACCGCAATTGAGGATTTAGTGAATGCAGATCGCGTTTTAATCGGAGGCGAGGACTCACCGGAAGGGCAGGCGGCCATCGAGGAATTATGCAAAGTTTACGAGCATTGGATTCCAAGGAAGAATATTTTAACTACAAACACTTGGAGTTCGGAGTTATCCAAGCTGGTAAAAGCAGAAAATAAAACATTGGTTTATTGGCGAAACGATACCGTTGCTGTTTGCGAAATGCTAATGAACGAAATTAACTAATTTCAACGCAATGTATACATTGATAATATTAAAGACGGAAAGGCAACGTTATTTGTCAAATAAATGACAACTCTGAGTCGCCATGTTTTACATTTGAAATATCATGTTGCTACGGCACGGTCGAGCTTATACGTAAAATCATTATGTAATTATTTGAATTAATTGTGATTTTAGGCCGCTAATGCCTTTTTGGCGCAACGCATATCAAGCATAAATTCCTTGTCGGCGGTATGTGAAGCGACTGGCGCGGACGTGTCTGAGGTAGCACGGGCTGTTGGCCTTGACTCTCGAATAGGATCGAAGTTCCTTCACGCATCGGTCGGATTTGGTGGTTCGTGCTTTCAAAAGGATATTCTTAATTTGGTGTATATCTGCGAATGTCTAAACTTACCGGAGGTGGCGGCCTATTGGCAACAAGTTATAGACATGAACGAATACCAGAAATCTAGATTCTCCGCAAAAGTAATCGAGTCTCTGTTCAATACCGTCACGGACAAAAGTATTTCTATGCTAGGCTTTGCCTTCAAGAAAAATACTGGCGACACGCGTGAGTCACCGGCCATTCATGTTGCTAAGACCCTACTCGATGAGGGTGCTATGCTTCATATATATGATCCCAAGGTAATTCTCATCGATGAGAATGTAATTTGTAATATGTACATTTGACTAGTTACTAAGCGTTTTGTATCTTTTTTCTCTTATAAAGGTCGAGGAGAGTCAAATTATCGAGGATTTGACACATCCGAGTGTAACTAATGATCCAGAATACGTAAAAAGCAGGATCAGTATTTACAAAGATGCTTATAGTGTTACGAAAGATACACACGCTATAGTACTGTGTACCGAATGGGATGAGTTTGTAGTAAGTAACAATTGTAATTATTTTAAACATAGTTTTACGATTATTTTATGATTTATTATTTGTTTTAGGAACTGGATTACAAACGAATTTATATTAACATGATGAAACCTGCATATATTTTCGATGGAAGAAAAATTTTGGATCACGATAGGTTACAAAAGATAGGTTTTATCGTACAGACTATTGGCAAAAGGATTACGAGGACCGTACTTTCAAGGGCATGGGGAAGTCAACCTCAAATATAAATAAATATACGCAGGTTGTCATATGAAACCGAATTCATTTAATTTCATAAATATTTTAATTATCACGCGAGTGGGTTTAGAATCTTGTAAATTCTGAAATGTGCTAGATTTTATGCCCTCCACGGAATAATCTTAACATAAAAAGTAGTATTTGCTTTTACTTAAAGTATTTTCCTCTTTTACAGATTCCGTGAAACAGTAAATTAGCTTACAATTTTTCCAAATTTATAAAAAATGTAGATTTACAAAATTTTGATGGAGCTTAGATTTAAGATTATAAATGTTGGAAGCAAATGCGCCTTTTTGAAAACAAGTATGTACCTAATATATATCACTTATTGTAACTGTTTGTAGTAGTGAACAACGTCAGTTGTATCAAACATTTATATATACTTTTTACATAATTTGATATGTAGATATCTGCAATTATTATAATTATGATGGTAAATACTGTAGCTTTATTCTTTTTACAAGTGGGCATTTATGCGATCTATAGCAAAAGATCCTATTTTAAAAGAAACAAACAAAGAATATTCCTTTACTTTTTGTGCAATATATGTTACGCATATAAAACAAATACTGCGTGAGCGAGCACGGAGGTATGAAGTTTTTGATACTAATTATATTACTTATTGCGATACATTATGACATTATAGGATACAGTACAATACTTATCAATATTTTAACTTAAAAAGATGTATTAGTATTTTCCATTATGTGGAGAATTATTGTAATTCTATTTTTTCATACTTCCATATTCATTTATTGCATTTTTGGAAAACTTTTCCTATAGTTTTCCATTTAATTTTAGATATCACGCTCTTATTAGATATTTTTACAAGTGTAAATAATTCGTTCTTAATGGTACTACTACTTTTAATGTTATAATGAAATTGTTATAAAAGTTGTTCTTTGCTTTATTGTAGAGAAAATATTAGTTTCAAAATATTATATTCTTTTGTGGTAGTAACATTAGGAAGGAATGAAAAAAGTAAGCAATAATATTAATGTTATATTTGGTATATTATATTATATGTCAAATATATTT
The DNA here is from genome assembly GCA_905333015.3 of Bombus campestris. NCBI lineage: Eukaryota > Metazoa > Arthropoda > Insecta > Hymenoptera > Apidae > Bombus > Bombus campestris. Next base: position 6,660,064 of record HG995133.1, on the reverse strand, counting down.
GATATATCTTTGATATCAAAATGTTTTGTATAATGTATAATATGTATACCATTTATAAAAAACAAAGTCTTAGAAGATTAGCAAGTTAAATATTCATGATAATTTTACAAGAACTATTTCCATTGTACGTAATTACCGGAAACTGGTATAAACAAATAATTTAATATTGATTTATTCCAAGTAACATAATACTTTACTTTTGTGGTTATATACACGAGATTTATAAATAAATGTTAATAGAAAGTTTTCTAATTTAGTGCCCTTATTGATTGTTTACATTAATACATTATTAATACACTTAGTATATACATACATATATATTCCATTAACATTCCTTAAGCAAAGTATTTTCAAACAAATATTTCAGCATTCTGCTCCCTGAAATGAAGGACAATTAAAAGAAAAATTTAATTTGGAAAAAATAAGAAAACATTTTTCTTTAATGCAAAAATTTATTGGTATCATCATCATCATATATACATATTCAATCTTTATATAAGAAATGTATAGGTTTCAAAGTGATGTTGCTATGTAAAATTATAGAGTATAAATATAATAACTAGAATATCGTTGAATGAATAATATCATTAAACTTGTCAATTTTTTGCAAATTGATAATTTATCAACAAATTAATTCCGTAACCGATATACGAAATTCTGAATGAAGTGATAAGAATAATTAACAAAAATCCTTGAAATTCGCGGTGATGTCGATGTTGATATTTACGGCCCTGATTTGGAAGAGCGATGGCGCCGCTGAACGAACTACTGGTTGCAGAAGCAGAGGCAGCAGCAGTAGCGGCAGCAGTAAGCAGTAGCAACAGCACGAGTCGTTGTGTGTCTCAGTCTCGCCCTGAAAATTCGTAAGTGGTCCGCGTGACAGTTGTCTGGAGGTTACGTTTACAAGCTGGACGATGATGTCAAAGAGTTGGTGTCGCGTGATTCGCGCGAGATCGAACCATTCATCGAATTGTCAGTGAATCATTACGTTCGTTGTTGGTTTTTTCTTTGTCGGTGCAAGCTTCTCTCTCTCTGTTGGCCAACAGGGATAATAGGCCGGGCCTATCAGTACAGTAGGAAAATGGCGGCTTGCCTTGCGCGATGTAGACGATGAGAGGCAACGAGGTTCTTGGCGTGAAGCGTTTGAACACATTACGGAGAAAAAGTAACCTTTCGTTTTATTGTCGATTGTTCGCGGTGTAAAGTGTGTGGAGTTGGTGTTCGATCATCGGCGCGGTGAACGAAAAACATAAGAGAGAGAGAGAGAGAGAGAGAGAGAGAGTGGGAGAGGTTAAGAAAAAAAAAGGAGGGACCTTGTTAGCGCGAACACCACGAGTTACGAGATGAGAGTGAGACGTGAGGAAGAACGAAGGAAAAATAACACGAGAGCCAAGTAACGAAGAACCACTGTGCATTCAGTTTGTGTACGCGTGTGTGCTCGTATGAGAGCGAGAGGCGATCAACGGTGACAAGTGTTCCGTCGACGGGGAACTTGGCCTTAGCCCCACGTCGACAAGAAGATGATATTCTGGGTATCAAGATACCGCCGTGGCTACGTCGACCGCGATCCTCGTGTCGCCGTTTGCTGTCGTCGCCATTGAGCTGCGGCTGCTTTCGCGAAAATTTGTTTTTTCGCGAGAGGATAGCGAGGCCGTGGACGACGAGAACAACGACGAGGACAACAGCAACGACGACGACGACGACGACGACGACGACGACGACCGCCACCATCACTATCACTATCACTGTCACTATCACTATCGCTATCGCTATCACTATCACCATCACCATCACCACCACCATCACCATCACCATCACCATCACCATCATCACCACCACAACCACAACCACCACCACCACCTCCACTACCAACGATCACAAGGAAAACTCGAGGGAAGATGAGAGGCGCGTGCGACGGCGGCATAGCGAGCTTTCTCGCTCTGGCGCTCCTCTGTTTATTCCACACGTCATGCCTTGTGGACGGTATGTAATGCTTCCATTGCCCGTCAGTTTAGTTTCTCTCTCAGTCGTTCTGCCTTCCTATTTCTCGTTGCTTCTTTTTTTTTACAGTGGTTGCAAAAACTACTACAGCATATACATACTAATTATTTAGGTCCAGATATATTAATTTTCGTATCATATAAATCATTCTGCAAATTTAAATATACAGAAAAATAATGATGATGTTACAGACAGTATTTTTAAAATTTACTATTGTTTATAGCTTATACCATATTCAATAAATAAATTTGTTGAAATAAGACATTTGTTTCTCAAGAATCGAACGTTAATCATGAAATTAAATAATGAAATGGTGAAACTGGCAAAAAGTGAAGTAGAATATTTGTCATTTTACAACTTTTTGAAGAACAAACATTTAATGAAAAATTGTAGAACTTGATAAAAAAGACCACTTGAATATAAGGGCATGTTCCGATACTTTTTCTAGTCATTGTACATACGTAGTATATATATCCTTTGTATGATCCTTTTTCGAGTCGACCTTTTCCTCCTTCATTTCATTCGTGCATCCGTTTCTACCTGTTTTTCATTCTTCTCTTCTTTCCGACTTCTGCCCGACCGTTCTTCCTGCTCTTCCCCTCTTTTTCTTTTCTCTTTTTTTTTTTTTTTTTAATTTCCGGACTACGTAACGTTGCGTAAGCCGTAAGCAACGCGGCATCATGCACGAATACAGAAGGGCCGAATTAATCTTGTTGCACCGAGGCTCGTCGAGTATGCGGAAGGGTATATGTTTCATCGGCGCAAACTGTATGAATATGAACTCCCCGTTTCACGCACAATTTATGTGGTAACTCCTTTTTTGTCACTATAAAGTAGTGTTTTGTTATAAAATTATTACTAACTTATTTCATTCAGGCTTCAGGTATAATGTATTGTATATGTTTACGTAAAAGCACAAAGAAAATCTGAATAATATTCACAGTCATTCTATAAATAATATTGCTTGTTATGTTAGATACACATTGTACCTTGATTTTTACATTCATTATTTGTAATTGTTATATCATTTTTATGTCTTTGAAAAAATATTTTTTTCAATCTGAATTGGATAATCGAACCGATAAATTAGTTACTTAAATGACAAATTAGAATATAAACAGAAATAATACTATGTTATGTGTAGTACAATATAGTTTAACTAAAGATCAGTATAGTTGAAAATATTGATAAAATGCAATGTAGACGTATTGAAACTGAATAAATTGTAACAATGTTTCTCGAAATGTTAAAATAATAATTTTATAAACATTTGTTATTGTTATAATTTAAACAATGTAAACTGTCGAATTGTAGCATTCAATTTTGTGATGTAATGTATTAGAGATTGTAAAAGTGAAATAGAATGAAATTTAAGTATAAAAGAATTATTGAAGAACCCGAATTTTAGCAATGATATGTAGATTAGTATCTATTTAGTACCTAATTTCATCGTGGAAGATATAAAACACAATTGACAATGCAATACACTAAAAATATGATAGTATATTATTTGATAGTACTAAGTTAAAAATGCTTGGTTTTAACCAAATTTGTGTAAATATAATACACAATAATCATATATAATTGTACTTTTTATGTAGATAATTCTTTAAAAAGGCAGTAAAAAGGACCTAAATTATTATATGTCTACATATGAATAAATTCTCACATATTCTCAATAACATATCTCATGTTAAAGTCCAATATAAATAACGACAGCTGAAACTAAACTTAATTCAAACTAAAAAATTAAGGAATCCACTGATAAATATACATGTATTAACTAAATGAAAAATTTATTGAAAAGGTTAAAAGCCTTTGCAAATTAATAAATTAATTCGTCTTGTATAGTTAAATCGTTAAATATTTGAATTACACGTACAAGAAAAAATACTCGCTATTTTTGTTATGTAGAAACCTTCCCAAGATGGAAACTTGGTTTCAAAATCGCGGTATAGTAATTACTTTTATTACATGGTAGTTATTTTCATAACGAAGACGTCGATAAGCGGTATCTCGTGATTTTGAAATCCAATCGTCTTCGCGAGATACATAATCATTCGTGTAAATTGTGCGTGCAATGTGTATGCAAATGATTGATTTTCCAACGTCGCTCGCTTCATCGTGCTACCTCGACTTACCAGTCTACGTATGCTGTGAATTTATTATTATTATAAACACATCCTTATAGTCAGAGCACGGCCTTTTAGCGCCACGTTTCGTTGATAGTTAATTAAGATACTTTACGATCAATCTCATTTTGTTTTTGCCTCTTTCGGTGTCTTGTTGACCTTCCTTCGATACCACTTACACTCGTCTCGAAGAAATTGCTGCCTCTCACAACACAAGAATATATATTTCAGGATACTTCGTTGCGATATTTTCATTGGTAACTTTGCAAATAATTTGAATCGCATCGGTGTAATATTTGAAGTTAAGAGACTCTGCAATTTTTATTTGATAATTTTCACTATATATAATTGTATCAATTTACTATGTCAATTTGATAAATAGTAATTTTTATTTTGCAATGTGATACTTTAAAATTGCGACATTTGAACTTTGAAATTGGAAGGTTTTGCAAGCTGATATGTTTTCCGATTTTTTTAGATAAAACTAATGCATGTATTTGTTAAATTCAGAACTTTTATTTACGTACAGTGGCAATGAAATATCTAGCATCTATTTGAATACATATCTATGTGGTGGTTCTGTAGTGTTTCTGTATTTCTCATACAATCTGTGTGTATTGAATATGTATACTAAAATTTTATGTAGATACTCAATTTTACTTATTTTACTATATGTACATAGTATAATTATACATGTATGTTTTTCTGTGTATAATATAATTGTCCAATATAATATAGAATTTATTACGTTTTTATGGAATAGAACAAGATTGTATTATAAAGTGTTATAAAATCTATATTTAACCTAACAGAATTATATATTGATATTGTATTTTACTGAATTTACTGCAGATAATAGAATTTTACAGAATATTACAACGTAACGTGTTTTATTTTCATCTTATTTTTGATTGAAATTAAAACGTTGTACAATTTTTGATAGAATCTACAGGTTGTGCCATGTAACGTCATACCGCCATGATTTTCAGGTACTCCGATAATTTGATGAAGATACATGTTTCGAATAAAAGTTAATCAGCTTTCAATCGGCTAGAAATTTTTGATAAAATCGGCTAAGAAATTAAAAAAAAATTGTTTTTTTGAGAAGAAGTTAAGATCATCTTGACATTGATATTACATATAAATTGACACTACGTACTTTTTACTTTGTACCGTTGTAGTCGATGCTAAGACGAGTTCAACGACCTACTTTACTATGACTGTGAAATGATCCTGAATCTTGAAATGACGATTTAATTAAGGGAAATATTATCCTTAAAAATTATTTTATTTCGATTAAATAGTACATTTCGAAATGGCGAGCCTCAATAAGATAAATATTATTAATATTAATTAATATTAATTAATATTATAATAATAATATTGAATTAATAATATTAATCATACGCACATTACAAAAGCAACATAAACAGCGTGTAGAAATAAACATATATACCTTGTGTAGTATTGCAGTATCTTTGTAAAAAAGGTTTGTCAGCCTTCGAAAGATGGCGTGATGTTGACTTTTATGTCACTCCATTGGTTGTAATTTGTAATATTGTAATGTTGTGTAATATTGAAAATTTTATAAATCATCATTGTATATGTTACTAATGTTTCTTTTATCTTCGTTATATGTCTTATGTTTTATACAGACATTTGTATGTAGAAATTAGTAACCGCGATGAGACAAAGTATCTTTGAAGTGCGAGTTGACGCGATGGTTAAATCGTGGCTAGGTGTTGCGCGATCATACATACAGTTAACGTAACGGAAAAAAGTGGTAGTCTTCGATTGACACGCGACAGAAACAGTCTTATTGTATATTTAATTATGTATACTTTAGCATATCGTGATTAGATTATTTTCAAAGTTTCTTTGTTTATTTTCTTCTTCCTGCGGAATCTCGATCCTTACTGTATGTGTACATACATATATATACAGTGCTGGACAAAAGTATTGGCACAGCAAGATTGTTATGATACAAATGCTTATAACTATTAAACAAATTGATTTAAACAAAAAACTTTTTGACGTATTTATTTATTATCTATCCTAGTTTATTACATAACAAGAGCAACAATATAAATAAAATAATACGCAAAATAATAACAAAAATATATTTTTTGAACATTTTATGGGTGGACAAAAGTATTGGCACAGTAGAATATTTACGCTTATAACTAATTACATAATAAACTTCTAATATTTTGTTGGCAGTCCTTTTCTTTTAAGGACTTCCTTTAATCTTCTGGGCATCGAGTGGACTAATTTTTTAGTGAATTCAGGTACAATATTGCTCCATTCCTGCAGAAGAACTTTCTTCAAGAAAAACGAAAGAAACCACAATTGAAGAAAGAAAAATAATATTAAATTTATATAAGATGAATAAATCTTACAACGAAATTGCACAAATCATAAACAGAAGTCGTTTTACTGTGCGTTCAGTCATAAAACGCTTTAAAAGTGAAGAAAATCTAGAGAATCAAATTAGGAGTGGTCGCCCTTCTAAGGTAACAATTCGAGAAAAAAGGAAAATCGTAAATATTGTAAAGAAGGATCCAAAAACTAATTCGACTGAAATTGCTTCGATGTTAAAAGCTGAGTGTGAAAAAGAAGTAAGTACCAAAACTGTACGTAGGGTATTGAAGGATGCCGGTTATTCTGCCCGTGCAGCACGAAGAAAGCCCTACATCAGTAAAATAAACCAAAAGAAAAGAGTGGAATTCGCGAAAGAGTTTGTTACGAAAGATACTGATTTTTGGGAAAAGATCATGTTTTCAGATGAAAGTAAGTTTAATATTTTTAAATCTGACGGCAGAATATTAGTATGGCGAAAACCCAACACAGAGATGGACGAACTGAATCTGCAAGCCACCATGAAACATGGGGGTGGTGGTTTAATGGTGTGGGGATGTATGGCATCATCGGGTGTAGGAGAACTTATATTCATTGATGAGATAATGGATAAATATATATATTTAAATATACTCAAGCAAAATCTTTTGAAAAGTACTCAAAAATTAAACCTCCCCAGGGATTTCTATTTTCAGCAGGATCGAGATCCTAAACATATGGCGTATATTGTTCGTCAGTGGATAATATATAATACTGCCCACACATTAAACACACCACCTCAAAGTCCCGATATGAATCCCATTGAGCACGTGTGGAACGAATTGGAAAAAAGAATTAGGAAACATAATATCACAAGCAAGTCTGAACTGAAGAAAGTTCTTCTGCAGGAATGGAGCAATATTGTACCTGAATTCACTAAAAAATTAGTCCACTCGATGCCTAGAAGATTAAAGGAAGTCCTTAAAAGAAAAGGACTGCCAACAAAATATTAGAAGTTTATTATGTAATTAGTTATAAGCGTAAATATTCTACTGTGCCAATAGTTTTGTCCACCCATAAAATGTTCAAAAAATATATTTTTGTTATTATTTTGCGTATTATTTTATTTATATTGTTGCTCTTGTTATGTAATAAACTAGAATAGATAATAAATAAATACGTCAAAAAGTTTTTTGTTTAAATCAATTTGTTTAGTAGTTATAAGCATTTCTATCATAACAATCATGCTGTGCCAATACTTTTGTCCAGCACTGTATACATATATATATATATATATATATATATATATATATATAATTTTTCATTATTCTTTTAGTCATAGTCGTGATTCTACAAAGTGGGAATTTTTTGTGTATCTCAGTTTTTAACACTCTTGAAAACGTTAAATAGTATATTTACAGTATATTTACAGTAGTATATCTACATGACAGAGAAAAATAATAACTGTAACTTCATAAGCGAAATTATGAAAAACTATCAATTTAATTTATTTATATCCAAAAATGATCTCTTTTACATGAAATTCTCAGTCCCCTGCCATGTCACAACTACAAAATTTACTCTATAACCCATGCTCAGTGAATGAATTTGAAGTTATTTACTAATTTTTACTTTTTATACATATTTTACAATAGTCATATTTATCATTTATATTTATTTTATTTTAATCGACTTTATTTTATTGACAAAAAAGCATCTAGCACAAGTCTCATTTGCTCATCTTAGTTCGTGGACCACCAAATCATTTTTAAAATAGAAAACGATATCTAAGGTATTAACAAAGAAATCACATGAAATAAGTTGAAATTAATCAAATGAAGTATTGTGCACTTCTTATGCTTTGTAGCAAGTGTCCATTCTTGAGTAGCTAAAATTGCAAGCTCGTTAACATTTATTTGTTAGAAATTCAAAATTTATTATTTTTACGAAGTTTTATTTAACGTAACGTAAATATAACATAGGCATTCAACGTTTTTTTAAATATTAGAAGTGAATAGTATATAGAAATATCCAGGAGCTTGATAAAAGTGTTTGTCTATTGTATTTATGTTACATCGATGCTGATGTTGGCAACTAAGTGATTACCAACTAATGACATAATCCGCAATCATTTAGTTGCCAACCCAATATTATAATTCAGCCCTGGGTATTATAAAGTAAAGCGTACAATTTAATTATTTCAATTTACAATAAAGGACGAAAAATTGATGACTAGTTTGTTTATGTAGGGATTTTAATTATTCAGCAGTTTTAAAAATTCAGTGATTGTTATTTTTAAGTTTAACTGATAATGTTTAAGATTGACAGCTAGTTTGTTTATTATTAATACGTATTAATTGTTTTTAAATTTGATTATTTTTGTTTTCACTTTTAAATTTAAATGACAATTATAAAAATTGATAGTTCGTTTATAATCTGATATAATCTAGTATAATCTTGATTACAAATTACTATTAATGTATGATTATGGGTGATCGAATTCTATAAATAATCCTTGGGAAAGCTAATTATTCTTTAATTTGTGATGAAAAGCGTGAGAAAATATTTGTTCTTTCAAATAGAAAATTTTAAATTCAGTTGATTACATAAAACTTTTAGTGAAATCTCAATCTTTTGTAGATAGATTTAAAAAAAAATACCGATAAAATTACATATTATATTCATTTGTCTCGCCGCTTTTATAGTAATACCAGCATGTCCTCTGCTATATCTGAAGCTTGTTACAATTCATAAATTAAATGGAAAAGTTTGTGGACAAGATCACTGTCAAAAGATTCCCACGTTTGTAGAATCATTCTATTTCAAAATGGATTGAATTATGACAAATATTGTATATCACACTTTTTACATGTTTCGATTCTTCACTGTGTTTTACATTAAATTTTCCCATTTATTTCTTTTCTTAGAATACTCTCTTTTATTAAAAGTATATTAATACAATAAGAATATGATGAATAAAGATTTATTTTATTCTATGATATAGTTTTATAAGTATATAATTTACTGTAATGCCTCTTTAATCATCCTTTAAAACTAAATTATTGTAAAATGTTCTTCTTCTTATTATTGTCTATTTCATTTTGCGTAGGTTGCATTAATATGATATTTCTATTCTCTATTTACATTAGTTACGTTCTTTAAAGTTTTTTTATTTAATGTTAAATTATAAAGTGTTTGTTGCGTTACGTGATATAATGAAATTTCATTTACGAAAAAAATATATTAAAAGTATATTAAATGTATTCATTCGAAAAATAATATAACGCTCTAAATATCTCTAACGTTACGCAGTTCAAAGTAATTAAAAAATTTTCCTGATCAAACATCTGGAACGCGAAGCTATTGTGTATTCAGTGATACTGGTACATAACTTTCACCAAAGATCCATCCGTTGTGAATAACTTTCATTCACTCGATTATCGTCTTTCGTTCGTGTTAAACAAGTTAAAAAAACCATTCTATTATATACTAGAAAAAAATTGAGATTGTATATAAACTTTCTTCGTGCAAAAATTAACTTGCTTAGAATCATAAAACATGAAAGATATTATATGGAACTCCTTATGCCAATACATGATCGATAGCATGAATGTGCGAATTTCCACTATTTCAGTAAAAAAGGAAAGCAGAGCTAAATGTCCTCTTCTTTTGTTTTTAGATTATGGTTATACTTTAAATTCGATTCATGATTTCCAGAATTATTTGATTATTTTACGTTCGCTTATGAATTTTTATAATCCATCGAATCGCATATTTATGGTTTTGATATAAGAGGAACGGATATACTGCTCATGAGTATTATATGTGGATACTTTGTCGATTTGTATTAATAGTACATGTATATGAATGTTGCTAAATATATGAATTAATGGGAAACTAATGATTAAGAGATCTTAAAATACTTATTATTAGTAAATATTGAAAAGATAACAAGATTTTTATGGAATCAACAAACGTTACGTTATATCGTACTAAATTTAAATTTTCCATTTAAAACATTACTAATACTATATTAAAATTAAATACACGATTCTTCAAAGTATTAAGTGGTTAATTATTGTTAGAATCATTCATAACAGTCTCGCTACGTATTTGGAAGACTCTTCTCTTATCTTATGTACTAAGTATTAAACAAGCTGAGAATCGTGAAAACTCTTTCTAAACAACGAAACTATTCAGAAATTTTTGATATTTACAGTTCGATAGCTTGAATAAGAGATAAAATTGTTCTGGCTCTTTCTATTCTTAATTTTGTAAATTATATCCTACCAAAAATAAACAAGTGCCTACATATGTTTGAGTAGTAATGTACAATGGCATATATGTACATACACAAATAGGAAAAGTTCTTATATCAAATTTAATTTATCTTCTAACTATTACTTATAATAAGAATTTAAAAGATGATTACATTTATAATATTTCAAATTATAAGAAGTGCATTTTCAAATCCTATATTATAAAATTAAAACTTTTCATAACACGGTCAGAGACGAATTACAATACAATAACCATTTCCCGATTTATATTAAAACATATTTCATATTTATAGCTCTATTTGCAAGCCTTTTTGTTTTTATAATACTTCGAAGTATAAGATATGTATTTTCAAATTCTATATTATAGAAATAAAACGTTTCACAATAGAAAATCTGTTGAATTTACGATCATTTCCTTATTTACGTACGTATACAGTACTCGTCACTACATTCTTTCATCGATCAACAGAAAACGTCATGATTTATCTTTATCACTCTCTACTTATAATGTACACGTGGAATAAGTTTCAATGTATGAACATTCTTCATTATTTCCCACGATAATTGCGTAATCGTATAAAGGTAGATGAAGAAATATGTATGTATAAAAAGAAGGATGTACGAAAAGAGAAAAAAGTTGATGAAAGAAGTGAATCAGCTGATTGGTTATTATACGAACATCACTTCAATCAAGTAACACATTACTATGTAAAAGAGTCGTTTGTTTTGCATATATATATATTACACACACACGTGCGCGCGCATGCACACACACGTGCGCGCGCATGCGCACACACGCGCACACACATGCACATACATTCACGCATGAATCCGGCCTTTAGAATGCAAAATTCTCTCGAGAATACATTCTACGCAACCGTATTGTTGAATCGTAAATTAGGTCTAAATACAAATCGCGCGATCGCTACGCGACCAATCACGAATCTGCGCTATCGGATAAATTACGTAGTGAACGGTCACGTTACAGGGTTATTGGTCACTTAACAATTCCTTTAGAGATAATTTCCGGGAAGTATTTAATCGATAGAGAATATCGTGAAGAAATTGCTCATCAATGTCTTAGTTAGTTACCTGCCTTGTATTCCATGTTAATGTTAACTTACGGTGAGATTACGACATATTCCTTTTCTATGTTCTCTCTCATTGTTTCCCTGTTCGCATAGTTTTCTTTGCTCTACTGTAAGCTTCCTGCATAATAAATGTCGCTTTCAGTCATATTTAGACGTTTTGTTTTAGTTATTTTATGTTTAAAGAAATATTTCATCGATTGATTGATTTGATGATTTGTTTGCGTATTATCAGATATGGTATAGTGCTACAAGTTTTCATCCAAAGTGCAATTTTACTGCATCGCATCGTTACGATAAAAAAATCTTGATAGAAATAAAAATAAAGAATTTCGAGAAATAGAAATCTATCGCGATGTAACGTGTACAGTGTACAGCATTTTATAAAATACAATACAATACGTACTGCGAACAGAAAAAGAATTTTATTAATGTATAAGTTAGATATATACATTGAAGTAAATATATATTTGGTCAGAGAGATCTTTGGCAGTTACTATATATATTATATATATAGAAGTCTCGATACGATTCAAATTTCAAATCTCGTAAAATGATATTTCAAATAGTACAGTCCTTCGAAAATTAGTAGACACATCACCTTTCGTAAATTTCGACAATTTTTCAATTTTATGTGTTGCCTGAATCCTTTTTACAATATTAAAGTATATTAAAGCAATATTAAATTAATTAATTAATTAAATTAAAATTAATATTAAAGTGGTATTATTAATGAAATTTAGAGACTGACACTAATAAATTTTCTTGTTTAACAGTAAAAAAAATGGTAATGAGCAAAATTAAATTCTATAAATTATCTGATGCTTCTATTCGATGTAAAATTCTACAATCTACAACCTATAACTTATTAATTTACTAATGTTATTAGTTGGTAGATTAGTTTGCAAGAGAGCACTGGGTACATAATTACTGCTGAAACTAAAAAAAACTACAACTGAGTTATTTACATTATTTGTTTAACATAAGCAAACGTAGATTCCAAGTAAATTTAAAAAAATATTTGTGATGTTAGTTTTCAGTTTATGGAATTGATCAGTATGGTCTCTAAATATCTCAATTATCAATCAAGTAAAAGAAAAGAAATTTTTTATGAATCACGTACATTCAATGGTAAGATTTATAATAAATATGGCATTGGTCATGAATAATCCGAATGCCTGTTCGTGTGATTTCCTTATACGAGTTGAAATTTGAAGAAAGTATTGCAAATATTATTGAAAATTATATTTGAAGTAATTCATAACGTTGGTACGCGAGATTCAAAACAGAATTTTTTGGATAGAAAATGAGTCAGGGGAAAGGTCATTGACATCTGTACACAATAGGTAATATTTTAAAAGATTGATAATGACACGAGAAATGGAGAAACAACAGGAGAAATAGCGTTCGAAATAAATGTAAGTCATTCTACTATTATTCGTCATTTGACTTAAATTGGAAAAGTAAGGGAAATGGACAAATGGGTTCTGTATGAGTTAATTAAGCGAGGCACAGACGCAGAAGCTTAGACTTTAGAGTTTAGTCAAGTGTCAGAACTCGTCTTGTTACTTGAAACAAATAAGCAGAATTTGTTTATAATTTATTTGTTTTATTACTAGCAAGAAAAATTCTTGTTATTTATTAAAATATGAATATTTGTTACACTCTTCCTATTCTGTCGATCTCTCATCTACGAGTTGTTTATTTTTCCAATCAATTTTTGAGTAATATTTTAACGAAAACATTGTCTCGTATAATTTTTCTAAATAATATTTAAACTCCAAAGGGAAGAATAAAGAAAAATTTTAAATATATATAGTATTATTTATTCATCCAAGGCTTATATATTATGACCATTTCTTTCCATTTGGTCTTAATGTATACGTATACACTATAAGTACATAGTTAAATTTATTGGCCTATATGTATAAATATGTACACTATACACTGGCTGTTTAAGGTACGTTTTCACGTGACAGTAAATCGTGACTTTTATGGTCATGATACTAAATGTTACGACTTCTGTCGTCATGAAAACTAGACGTCGCATTGTTGTGACATTGGACTTGCTGTCGCAACATTACTGTTACGAAATCAAAGTAGGCTTTATTTTCTAGTGACATTTTAAGTTAATGTTACGCATGAAACTTGGTGAAAACCAGAGTGTTGTGTTATCGCGACAATGCTCGTTCTTGTGCAGTAAAGCGAACGAAGAACTACGAAGCGAACGGAGAAGTAGTTAGATAGAGGTTAAGGAAACATGGGGGAAGAAAGACGTTTCGACGTTGTATCGTTCTTATACGAATACGAAAAGTCCATGTCTATGAAATAAAATATGTAGACGCACATTTTAAAGGTAGATTAACGAAAAGTGAAGAATGATGAAAACGCTACGAAAGAAGATTAGAAGCATACGAGCAACTTATAACACAGAGGTAGAATTAAAATTACAATTAAAAGTTCTAAGAGAAGTGATAGAAAAGTGGTAGAAAAGAATGGCCGCAATGAAATATTATGTTGCACTAGTCCTGTGTTGAACTACAGTGTTACGATCACAACAAAAGCCGTGACTTGGGATTGCCTATGTGCGTTCGCCGCGCCGTACGCGCTTGTACTAGAAGCAGTCTTCCATTTTAATAATTTTAAGCATGAAAATAATAAAAAAATTAATAAACCAAGCTTACTGAAATCAAACGATAAAATGTTTACTATCTTTTATTTTACATGATTATAAAGATGAAATATAGAAATTTCGTTATTGTACGGAAGTGATCGATACTAAGTTCTCACAAGATGCACTTTCATATTACGATCGATGCCAGACAAGTGACGTGACATCGCAGTTACGACTGTTGTGCAATTGTGCGATTGTCGCAGGTGGGCGATGCGATGTCGCCGTGATTTGGCACCAAGCACAATACGTTATGAACATAGCTACTTATTTAGGAATGTGCGGTAGTGGTGTACCCGATGATTGTTGATGTACTGGTGATTCTTGACGCCGAAATAAAACGAAGACCAAGGATAAAAAATTGCGTTTTCAGCTTTATTTTTTAATTATTGACAATTAAAAATATCCTTACACGCGAGCAAAACTCCTTACACGAACGAAAGGAGATCAGTCTAAGCAAGGAGCGATCCTCACTTCGAGCGGCATATGAGCGGCAGCTTACCTCGTACAAGTTGTACAGAAGAAGATCGTGGTATTCAGAGACGTAAACAACCTGTGCTTTGGACTGTTCAGTTCCCAGATTTTTACAAATTTTTTTTTAAAGATGCAATACGGCAAAATTTTAAGAGAAGGGTCAGGCTCTGTGCTTGCAAAAGAACGGAGGACATATCGAACATTTATTGTAATTTGTTGTATTTTTTGTGGACATGCACCACCGGAGCAATTGCAGTGCGTGTGTGATTTTGCTGTAGACACTCGCGGAGGCAAGAGATTAGAGGAGACATTAATCCTCTCTACTTGGGCAGCTTTCGATATGCTCTTATCGATATTCACGAGTAAGCAAGTTTAATGTTCAATCTACCATTTCTTTTGTAAAACGTCGCGCGGTGTTGTTTATGTCTCTGAATACCATGATCTTTTTTTCAACAACTTGTACGAGGTAAGCTGCCACTCATGTGTCATTCGGAGGATTGCTCCTCGCTTAGGTTGATCTTTCGTTCGTGTAAGGACGTTTGCTCGTGTGCAGGGATATTCTTAATTGTCAATAACTGAAAAACAAAGTCGAAAACGCAATTTTTTTATTCTTGATTAATCGTACACCTCACGAAACACGTAGCGGTATTCTTATGTTTACGTTGTCTTTGTCTTTTATACATTAAATTTGACAAATTAATGGTAAAATATCTACTAAAGTAATAGTCTGTCGTTAAATGCGTTCATACCTTTTTGTAGAGAATTTCCAGCTTGGTCGATCAATGTTATAAAAAATATACGCTGCCATTTAAAAAATTCAAGGTCTCCTTGATATCTCAGAAAATATAATTATGTAAAAAAATAAAGTTGCATCACTCCGATGAGTCCTATGAAATGCAACATAATTTATATAAGACGTTTTTCGATAAAACAAACCAACCAGTAGGTAACAAGTTATTTTAGATTTTATGATAGTACTACATACGATAGTAGTAAATATTATATACATACTTCTTATTTCATTATTGACTCACCCTATATTTAATAAGTTCAAAATGGATTTGTATAGTTAATGATTGCAGTATAAAGACATAATAAGTACATTATTATCGATCTTTTGATTTTAAATGGAATCAAGAACAAATATTTTTTTAAATATAAAATTGCTAAAAATAAAAAGAATCTTAGCTACAGCCAAAGGTATAATTATTACTATCGTATTTTCCTATTAAGTACTGAATTATTTTCTATAACTAATAAGAATTGCCACTGTATTTTGTTCATTAATTTTAATGATATATTTGCAAGAAATTCCTCAGAAAATAAGCTTAGGTATAAGACCCTAAAGTGGAATACATACATGTTCTATTTTGATAGCGTCTCATATGCACGAAGAGTTGGTGTTGAATGCTATGCAAAATTATGCAGAACGGTGTTAAACGTTCGTGTTTAATATTGCCACGTACGGACGAAACTCTCGTTTCGTTGATGGTTTGTTACCAGTTTGCCGTTCAACTCGATTATATGTGTTATAGTTGCTCCTGTTGTGGCGAGTTTGCGTAGTATAATCGGTCTTTCTCTCCACGAAAGCCCGTTCGTGAGGAAAGTTCACCGTAACGTTTGTCTTAGTTTGATCTGTACTCTACTCAAGTCTGCTCTACGTAGTACGTTGAACAATGCCGCGTGCATAAAACAATGTCATCTTAATCTTCAAATCGATATCGTTCGTTTGGCTGATAATCTAACTCTGGAAACAACTGAAACCTACAGAAGATCATGATAAGGCATATTATTTTTACATTTTTTTCAAAAGAGTAATATTGTATAATTTATTTTACATGACGATTATGGAAGAAAAACATAACTACATTTTTGCTGATTTTTTGATTCTAATGTCATTTTAGGATTAAACAGAAGGATTTTAATACGACAATTGGAAACGGAAACATTCTGTTAAGTCTAAAGAGGAAGTCTAGAGTAAATCTTTAAAAAATGGTTGATTAGTTGATGAAATTTTATGGAAACCAAATATATGTACATTTAGTATAATTATTAAGACAAGCAATATTTTAATATACTCAGTATTTTAATAGTACGAGTATGAAAATATGTTTATAATTTTGAAAAGTAAGAAGGAATATATATTTGCAACCAAAACCAAATATATAAAAAGACAACTTTGGTAACGCGGGGTTGTTCGATAATGTATTGAATTTTAATACTGCTTGTGTATAAAAAAGTAGGAAATGTCATTTATTATATGCTTTCATGTAAACTCCATATATCATTCTTACAGTTTTCAAAACTCAATATATGTACTAGATTAATTTCCAATTATGAAAATTTACCTTCTTTTTGATTTCACGATTAAATATGTATTTTTTCCATTTTTATGATTATTTTAAGATTACCGATTGTTATAATTTATAATGTTAGGTATACATTTGATTGTTTACAACACTTAATAAATCTGTGATTTATTTTTCGAAAGCTAAAATATCGATAAATTTCGTTCTAAAATAAATTACCCTACGAATTTCTTATTGAAAAAATCAACATAGCCGCTGATTGCTAGAGTCTTTGTCATCGTATCATTTTCATATACATGCATACGACATATTTTTAATGTCTTATTTATTCCTAAATTTAATACTTATAATATTCCTGTGAATCGATTACATAAGGATTTGAGAAGAATACAAATATTCTTGAATTCAAAACTCGTGCATAATAATTTTGCAAATTCGATATATTTAAGAGGTTCATATAAAAGGAAAAAAGATTGGTAGCAGCATAATTGGCACACCAAGTGTAAAGGATTGTTAATTATAAGCTAACTCGGGTGTCCTGGCAGAATCAATGTTCATTTAATGTGTAATTATTGCTCCGTTACGAGTTACGAGCCGGGGCTTCGGCAGCACGAGAGGCCGACGAGAGTATTTTGGGGCTGAGGGAATACGGTTGCGGTGTGTTAGCATTAGCACTATCAGGTATGTATATAGACGAACCTGGCGCGAGGTCAGCGAGTCAGCTGCAAGAGGTTGAAAGTTGGAATTGCGTGAACGAACGCGATGCGAAATTGGCCAATCATTGAGACAGGCGGCGCAAGCAAACTATTTAACTCGATGCGGAATCGGGGAGCTACTGGATTAGAAAGATTCTCTTTTGGATCGAGACGCGCGAATGAATCTGATGCAAAATCAGAGAATCGCGGGGAATGTTAGTAAAAGCTTCGTAACTAAATTAACAAGAATTGACTCGAGCAGTAATGTCGCATCTTGTAGATAAGTTTAATTATGTTATAGTTGTAGAAAACTGTAGAGAACACAACTATATCTATTGGAAATAAAACATTGTTACAAGTATGTATGTGTCGCGGATAAACGAGCATAACGTAATGTATCTTAAAGTTTAGTCGCACGGTTTTGACGCATTGGCAATGTCTTAAGATTTCAAATTAAGAGCAGTTTCAAACTGATATCAAACTAAATTTAAACTGATTTGCAAATTCTGCCGGGGAAATCCGACGATTGAGCGGAAGGGAATTTTAGCCCGATCTCACTATACGACTATACTGACTGTTAAAAACGTGACGCGAAGTAGCACGATGATACTTTTCATGGCGTTCTTTCTGTTCTGCCCAAGGAGTGTGATTTATTCAGCTCCTTATATACCATGAAAAATCTCAAAATTTTCGTGGTAGGGGTTGAAGAATTTATCGTATACATATGGAAACCACAACACGTCAAGAGTTCTGGGAACGGCACCCCCGGATGTATCGTATACACCTTGCGTTTTATCTATAAAATACAACAGCTGCCGTCTTTCTTCATCGTTTAGATTGAGGTAAATGTTTAAGAGAAAGGCATTTCTGTTTTCTGAGTGCGCTTCAAGGAATTTGAAAAGTGCAGCAGGAGACAAGATATTTTTCATCTATAACAGCTCTATTCTATTATTTATATTAATTAATATTAACTGTTGTTTTCATCGATATCCATCAATTCTATATGGTTGCCTGACAACATCAGAGGATAAGAGTAGATGTTCATTACAAATATATCTTATACATCCTACAATAATTTAAAAGTGCATTCATTATTTTGTTCCAATTAAATAATGATTTATCTCGAAAAGTTTCAAAAACCATCCCCAAAGAGTGAATTTTTGATCTGGCCCTCCTTTTGGAATTTTTTGAACATGTAAATTGAAAGTTGTTCTGGATTGTTCTACTTCCTCTAAACATTGTTCCAAAGTATTATTTCGCTATTATATCTAATTTAAGAAATAATATGAAAAGCTGTATTTATAATAGAATGGATGTTTCTCTACATTGTAACAAAGATAAAACAATAAAGGGAACACGTAGACCTGAGAACATCCCAGAACAAAAATTTGAGCTAGCATAAGTATAAGGCTGACTGCTTTACTCTTGCGTCGACGCTGGCTCCAGACGACATTTTATCAATTTTCTCGAAAATGAAAGTAGTTGAATCGAGAATAAAGTATTGTATTTTTGTTCTTTCGGACGGTACACGTGTTTGCTAGTGAGATTAATTTGTAAAAGAAAATGTGAAAAAAGCTTCCGATTTTTCTAACACTTTGATCTACGGTAACTAGTGGAGATGAAACTTGGATCGGAGAAATAAAGATATTTTTTCGATTAGTTATTATGCAAATCATGTATAAAAGAAGATTAACATTTTGAGCAACGTGTTCCTAACATATAATTGCTGTGACGTCCTCTTTAGTTTTCGAGATATTCATAAAAATATTTGTGATACTTTTTATCTTGGCGCTAGGTTCATGTATGGATATGATTATATTATACATGTACTTGTGACGCAATGTGTTTATACGTTTATACGTAAAGACAGGGAGAGAGGAAAACAGTACAATTTATTTTTGTAGTAGCTCATCTTTTCAGGAGTATATATATTGTACAACTATATATACCAGTAAATAACAAATTTTCTTTCTTTGATATTTGGGCTAGATAATTGAGTTTCTTCATAAAAGAAACTATTACAACTGTAATCTTTTTCGAATAAATGTTCATTTATATTCATAATTCTGGATAACAAGACATCTATAATAAAATATTCTATAGCGCTTACCGTTTAATCAGTTTAATGTAATGAAGCCAAATCTCATTTTTAATTGTAATGTATGTCAGGCATATATAAAATAGATATAATTATTGCCGTAAATAGGTGCAAACAACAATTTTGAACCCTAGAATCTCCTTGACTTCACCCGCACCACGTATATTACCACAGTTTCCCCACAACTTCAAAGAAACGAGTTGGTACTCTCTTTTCTCCCTCTCTCTCTCTCTCTCTCTCTCGTTCTTTCTAAAATATCTTTCGTGGTCCCTCGATGAGAGGATTAAAAATTCTTCGCTAGACCATACTATACTAAAACAGATCCGCACGAGGTTTGAATTTACAAAGGTGGTTCCATACGAATCGCTCTGGCCATAGGAAGGGTCCATAGTCCATAACGGATCTCGTGGGCGCGCAAAAAACGCTGTATGGGGCTCGGCATGTTGTGAATCTCATACAGGTGGTATATATTTTCTCCAGTTTCGTGGGACTCTACGATCTGTGTCCGTTGCGGCGAAAGAGGTGGTCTCGGTCCGCGAGACCATTCGCTGTGGGCGTGCACTAATGACTTGAATTAAACTTGTTTCGTCAGGTCGTACCACCTCTCCAAACTCATGTGTTTTGTTGATCCACGGAAAAATATTGTACACGTGATTATATATTTCCGCGAATAGACTGAATTTCTTGATTACCTCGTTTTGACTCCCTTTTCATTCTCGTAGTTTAGATTAGGATATGACGGATATGATACGAAATGGGGAATTTCGTTCATTTTTATCTCTGTTAATGTATTAGAAATTATCAGATGATTCAATTACCGAACGAATATTACTATAATGTTAATATTTGTTTGCCACATAATATATTCTGCTGTAATATCACCAGTAATAATAACCTTATAATTAATACGATTTTTAATCCTGACCTTTTTCTCACTGTGTGCGATTTATTGAAAAAGTAATTATTTGGCATAGTAAAAACATTGAATAATTAATTACAATTGCATATTTACAAAGCGGAAGTTAAGATATACTTTTATTTTCCAAATTTCCTGAATTTGTTTGAATTCTATTAAGATCATACACATTGTATTAACATTCATACTCGCGTGTACATACAGTCTGTCACACAAGAGCGTGTCTGCGATATTTCTGTAAATATTTATATATTTGTAAAAAAATTTATATGAATTGAATCTACATCTAAAACACTAATACGCTATTACAGTAGGGTGTCCAATCTCCTCCATTAGCGATTATAGCTTGACATCGTTTCGGCATACTCTCGACTAATTTTTGAGCGTAGGATTCTGGTAACGACCTCCATATCTTTCGAATGTGATGTACAAGTGTTCTTATTTTTGTGATACGTCTTCCTCTCAGCTTGCCTAATAGGACACCATGCCCAAAACGAAGATTCATCAGTGAATATTATATTACTCCAATCACGATCTCTGTTTTCATTCGCCCATGCCAGACAATTTTCGACGTTTCGCGTACGCGGCACTCATATTAAAAAGCTCTGTTCCTTTCACTGTTTCAAATAAAACTGAAAGGTATTCAGCAACGCGTATTAGAGAAGTTTTCGTTTGTTTACATTCTTTTTATCTCATTCTGATTAGGTGTCAGGTTTCGCAGATATCGCAGACACGCTCTTGTGTGACAGACTGTATTACATACTCTTGGATTATTAACCGTTTCATGCTCCATGTTGCGTGTACACAATTGTATCTACTCTGATAATTAATCTTAAATTTTAGTATATTGTATCTTGTATAGGAAAATATCAGAAAAAGTTTTGTTTTTATTATTAATAATTGATAACTTAAAGTTTCTCCATAGTCCTGAAAAAATAATGTGTCATTAATCAAAAAAATAATGTACTATCAACTGCCATTTTGATAGTATCTAATCAAAAAGAAATCAAATATTTTGCGATTGGACTATCGTATGTCATGTATTAAATGCTAATCATAAGGTATACATACTTTTTTTGGGAAAGGAAACCTTGAAATCCCAGTGATGGTGAACTTGTCTTGATATTTGTTATTACAATATGTATGTACATATTTCGACATACAGCTAGACAGGTTCGAATGAAAAAAGAAGGTACATGGTACGATCGAAATGATGTGCGTCATTAGTTATCAAGCACGTGATAAATTACCGAGGATATAATGCTTCCATCGTTTTTCTTAGTAAATCGAGTTGCATTCGAAGCGACGTTTTTTTAGCTTGCCCAACTTATTACGAGGAATTTAAATTCGAGTTCATTTAAATTTAAATAGTTGCGTAAATACCTTTGAATCTTATGTTTTCTGCCAGAGAATATTGTAAAATATATTTGAATATATTTGAATATCATACATGCAAGAAAATTGTTACGCTTTTAATATCTATTTAAAAAATTGCAAACATTGAAATATGTCGCGATATGCGGGAGATTTAAAAGAATAAATTTGTGTAACGCATTGTCCGAAAATAACGAAGTTACGTTACTCTATACCGTATTCGATCCTTATCACGTTAGATTATCTTATTTTTTCATTAATTGTTTTATTATTATACGAATAAGAATGACGAAAGATGTATTTAAGTATCAAGTAATCACGTTAGTAATCATATCCGATTATTACCTTATGAAATGTCACTTTATAAAATAAAACATTAGTTGTACGTTGTTAATTGTAAGTTTCTTATATTCTAAATCATATATAATCAAAGTAAAATATTTTGTTTCGTTATTTGTAAGATTTGTAAGAGTTATCAATCTTCGAATCCAAAATGGCTTGGAATGAAGTTGTTATAATCTCTTCATTTATAAATCTCTTCCAAATAATTGTTAAATTATAAGGTTGCTTAGGTAGAATAAGAAATATTCTTATCACTCCCGAAATATCCGAACACTAAATTTATATTTGCAGAAATATTCATTCCACTTTCTTCTTTAAATTCACATAACTAAATTACGCAAATATTCTGATTATGCGTTAATGTCGGAATAACAAAGTTTGATATCTTTGTTATAAACTTTCTTGACATTGAATATGTATGATTTATAGCAGAAGGAAGAGTATGAATCATACCTATGTGTGATTCTTCTCGTTTAATATAGTGGATGATAATTCACCATCACAATAAAACAAAATTTAGTGGGCGTTAATAGCGCACCAAAATCAAACTTCAAACAAATGATATTTCATATGCATCGAGTACGTGATATTCGATGACATTCAACTGGTTTACCATTGTCAATAAAATTTCTTTCTTTTTTTCATTTTTCAGGACTGTTGAAGTGTTATTGCGATATTTGCACGGACACCAATCACACGTGCGAAACCGATGGTTATTGCTTTGCTAGCACCAGCTTGGAGAATGATATGACCACATATGCCCGGAGGTAACGTATTTGCATGTGTATTTAGCCACGACAGTAATTTCTCACTGACCAAAAAAATCAAATTCTCTTCTTTAATCGTCGATTTGTCATTTTCAGTCGACAAAGGTTAATCTTTCGAACGATTTATTTGTTTCTATTGAGTTTACGAAAACGATGGTTTTGTTCGAAAACGTTTTGATTTTTTAATCCTTCAATCATGAATAAATTATTTACATGTTTCTATTAAAATTGAATATATGTTACATTTATATTGAATTGGAACATGTAAATGACAATTCAAACGACTTACGTACGTATAGATATTACGTTTATGAAATGTAATGGGTTGTAATATACATATATAAAAGTTATCTATTATACACAACGATAAAAGTTACAAATTTCATTACGATCCAACATTCGTGAGAAATATTTAGGACACTTTTTCTGAATATGTATATTATGTGTTATACAAAATATTTTTTTATAATATACGACATAATACGACTATCATGATTATACAATTGTTAAAATTTTAAACAAACCCAAAAATGTACATACAAGTTACGAAAGATCTACTTATTATATGTTTGCAATAAATGTCAACTTTTATATACAGAGTGATTCACAAATTGGTTACCAAGATGTTTGAGCTCATAGTTTAACAAATAAAATGTTTCGAGTAAAAGTTGTGTCTTTTTGTATCTTGTTCGTCTATGTTTATTTTGTATCTTTTCAGTAGTACCATATATTCTTTTTGTCATAGTTTTCTATCTATAGTTTCCATTAGTTTTGGAATATCAATGTTACTTATGTATCTGCGATGAAGTAGTATGTAAGTGGCAAGTCAAAAACGAATCAAATTAGTATCGAATGAAATGAATTCGTTTTCTAAGGTAGTATACAGATATGACAAGAAAAATTCAGAAAAATACTAAGTACAGAATGATTTTTGTTTTTTATGAAGAAAATGATATTTTTGAAATTTTTTTTACATTAGTAAGTTCCTCATTTGACGCCAATGAACATTTACTCGAAACACTGTGTTATTTAATTTTCTAAGTTCATTAAGTTCAAATATTCTAAATTACGTGGAGTATCTCGTGTAATATCGCAATATTACATGAATTGTTTTGAATTGTCATTTATATGTTTAATAGTTGAACGTAGTACCACTACCGTTAAATTTCTATATTGAAACGGGCTGTGCGATAAATTTCGTAACAATGGCAAATCATGACATTAGGGGATGAACAATATCGATGTTCATATCAGGGACTAGTAATTAATTTTACTACATCTATGGACGTAAAACAATATTTGCTTCGCGTAATCGCGTTATCTGAAATAAATAGAAGCAATATCTGTCCGCGATAATCGCGGCAAACAATGTGCTTCCCCAACTCGAGTATCCGGCAAAGTGATTTTTTAACTTAATTCCAGCGTTAATTGGACGTTATTGAGGAATAAATTATAGACAGAGTAATAAAACGAGCGATCAACCAGCGCGGTGTACCGGTGAAGCTTGTCGGTAAATCGTTCCTTTCGTGAAACGCACCACGTAAAATAAAACAAATTAAATATATAAATATTTCGGATAAAGATTATCATTATCCTTCTTACATATGTAGATGTTTCATTGTCAGTTTTAAATCACGCTCATTTTATCGATTATATAATCGATTATATATTCGATATAACGAATTCACCGTGAAACATTTCCGGATTTGCTATCAGAGCTAATAATTGTTTGATTTTTAAGGTAGCTTAAAAAATTTCAATTTTATGGTAATAGAGTAATAATTTATAAAATGGAATCTTTTTAAATTATATTTGAGTATATTTTGGCGTAGACTAAATTTTTTTAAATACAATATTGTTTTTAAGTAAAGTTACTTCATTTACGAAAATTTGATATTTCTACTTATGATCATTAATCCTTTTAATTTTTGATTATTCATGTACGTGAAACATAAATCAAACGACTTAAACGATTGACAAATTGAAATTAATGCAACGAGCTTAATTTTTTCTTTGAATTTGAAATACCTAATAGTAGGTAGGTACAATAAATACTAGATTAATCAACGAAAAATTTGGGTATTGAAAGTGATTCGAGCAGATACGAGAAAGTAAAAACTTCGATATTAAAAAATCTCAATACACAAACTCAAAATCTTTGATACTAAAAAAATTCCATTGAAAAAACCAAATACTCAAAAGTTGCAATATTCGATCGAAAATTTTAATATTAAAGAACATCATTACTTGAAACATTAAATATTCAAGAATTTGAAGAGTCAAACTCCAACTTGTTTCTTCCGACGCATTAAATCAAAAGTAGTCGAATCCAGAATATTTTTTTAAGCGCGTCCAAATATGTAATATGTCAACAATTATTCGAATAACAAACTATTAGAGCGTATTAAAAAAAAACAGATTCCATTGATTATAATTAATTGCCTGTTTCAATACTTTCAATTCAATGATTTTCCAAAACAATTGAAAATTCCATTATAAAGACTCGATTCCTCAACACACGAAGCTGTTGAAATAATTCGGGGTCTGACTGAATAACATGTAAAAGCGGGCATGACGTGATTTCTTACGTAAAAATAAGAAAAGAATATAGAATACAATTTTTTCACTTTTCACTTAGTTTTCTAGAAAGTCGATTTTGAAAATTTATCGAGTATATTTGAACATGACTAATTCCATAATGGGTAGGACTAAATAATCGCCAAGAGATCATTCTATGTGTGAAAATAAGTTGAAAATGTAGAATAAGATTTTTTCATAAGACACTGCGTTTCTGAGAAAAAATAATTTGAAAATTTATCATACGCGTGTACTAGGCTGATTCTTAACTAGACACATTCAAATTCTACTCTCTTGAAAATGAAGTCTTAAAAGAAACAATTTTATTTTACATTTTTGACTTATTTACAGATGTAGAACGGCCTCCTCGTCGGTCCTCCGGTCGATTATGTATTTAGTCCTGTTCAGTCCGAAATTAACCATGTTCAAATATACTTAATAAATTTTCAAATTCAACTTTGTTGAAAACTAAGCGAGAATGAAAAAATGTTATTCTATATTTTGTTTTATTTTTACACAAGGAATTACACGCCCGCTTTTACATGTTATTCGGTCGAATCCTGTATATATTCTGGCTTATTCTGTGTACTCGGACAGCTCTGATTTCCCAAGTTGGTTCGATCATGTTCATCGCGAAAGCAAATTCAACGATCCCGTTCTCTTACGTCATGATTACGATCGATTCCCTCGTTGTAGTTTCCAGGAATATTTAACCGCTTTTTTCAGTTAGCCCTTCCAAGGCATGATTAGCGTCTATTTTGGCAGTTTCAACGCGACGGAAACGAATTATTGTTGTCGGCCGGTGGTCGCGTTGGTAACGCTTCAACGTAGCCATTCTCGCGATTTTTGATTCTCGTCGCTACGAAAAGACGAACCAAACGGAAGTGGAAAGGTCTCGTGAAAACACCCAATAGTAACTATCATCTGCAATCTATGTTCTACACCTCACTTTTTTTCAGTTGATTTTTTGTTTTCGATTAACGCGTGGGGGTAGCCATGAATTTAACCCTAGGGAAATTCTAGCAGACTGAACAATAGGTATTTATTATTTATAATTTATATTATGTAATCCTCTATAATCGGATAAAATTATGGTTAACTATTATTTCTAACTCTTTTGACAAGAATAGCAATTATACATACATATTTGTATATGTGTTATATATATGTCATAATGGATAAAATTTCCAGTTAAACAAGCAAATAATTAAAGAAATAACATTTCGCGTTAGTACTAAAGAGCCATCGTATGTAATATGCTTGCTTTATGTTGATAATAATAAACTTGGTAAAGAGAATTTACATCGATTTGATATACATTACCGCTCGTATGATCGTTTAACAATATGACGTGGATAGCATAGCAAAGAGTATAATATATACGATATTATACGATACGATACGATACGATACGATACGATACGATACAGTATGATGCGCAAGTTTGAAATCGGATGAAATCGAGCGAGACGATCTGTGACGACTTGATGCTTGAGGTCACAGACATACGGACGGGACCTCAATGTTTAATGCGCTAGGCGGGTAATTCGGATAATTCAGCCGGAGATCGTATTGAAAATAGCACGACCGAGATTATTTGATTGGTCGAAACGAGAAAGCAGCACGAGACAATTTCCTGCTATCGACCGATTACAGAATGAAGTGGTTGATACGCGAATCGTATTAAATATTAAATTTTCGTTTCATACTTGGTTTCTCTTTTACAAGCATATTCAGTGTCTTTTTTTCGCATTTCTTGATTGTAGTATATATATAAATACAGTGACTTTCTATGAATGCATATATAATATTGTATGATAATGTATACTTTATAAATTATTTTGAAATTTAATTAGTTCTGTAACGAGACTCGACTATTAAGAGTGTATTGGTAAAGTTTGAAACGAATTTGAAAATTTATATAAAAGTTACAAGATATTAGTGCAAGCATATATTTTTTAAAGATCACTAAAGTATAAGAGACAATTATTTATTATATTAGTGTCTAAGTCACAATATATAGTCTCACCTGATATTGATATCTTGCTTTACGGCTCTGTTATTATTCATAGCGAAAAATGCTTCAGGTAAAAATTAAATGGCTTGAAAAGAAACAAATACAAAAATAGTGCCTTAAATCTTTCCTTGTCTTTCATACTACAATTTTTACAAAATAAAAGTTTATATACCGAATTAATAGCTTCACTAATTTCATTTTTTTTATTTTCAATAATCTATTCTTTAACTCCTATTTACTTTTAAGTTTTAATTTATAAAAACAAAAAGCAATACATTTAAGTATAAAAAGAAAATATTCTATATGTATATGGACATACTTATCACACAATACTTCACACTTATACTTTTAATGCTAATCTAGCTACTGAAATCCACTATTTTCTTTTGACAGTCTACCGAATTCTTTGAAATAAGTTATTTCAAATAACAGTTGAATTTTATTACGCGCAAAATACTTGGTCGAAAGAAACAAAGAAAGAAAGAAAGAAAAACAGAAAGAAAGAAAGTAAATAAGAAAGGGACGAAGAAAGGAAGGAAGAAAGAAAGAAAGGAAGAAAGAAAGAAAGAATACATGTGTTATACATATGTATAGCACATACATACATACGTAGGCGATGGAGAACGAACTGCTGAAAGTAAAGGTGGTATTGTGATGTTGTGAAAGGTGCCTCGATCGAAAGCAATGGTTCCCACCGGAAGAACCGCAGTCCTGCAACAGAAAGCCGGGTATTTATCGGTCCAGAATCTGCTGCGATAAAGAGTACTGCAACCTGAATTTATATCCGGCCTTGCTATCTCCCGACTCGCCTGAATTATCCTCAGGTATTCTTTTCGCTGTTCTCGACCAGCGCAGAAAACCTTCCACCTACGTGTTTTCTATTTTTGCCCCATTCTAATCTTTTGTTTCTTTTTTTGTTCCATGCCTTGTTTTATTATTATTAGGTTAACAGGAAATAAATAGCCAATGAAATGATTGTTTAGGTTTTCAAAAATTAATTATTCTTTATAATAAGTTTTCATACAAATTTTATATTACGAGAAAGATTGGACTTTCGCAAAATTTTGCATTTAAGTAAATTCACGAGTCAAAGTCTTCCCGATGTGAATAATAATTTATACCAGCAGTTATTGTATAAAAACTAATAATTGAATTAAAATACATACGAAACTACGGTACACCTATTCTTACCTATTCTCTTATTCTCTATGCTTTGTGTACGCTATATATGTATAGAATAATCCTCTTTTCAAGGATTATCACATTTTGAAACAATGAATTCTGTCAATATACATATTCGTTAATTTGAGAACATCTGAATTTTACAAGATATGAATTTGTATTTTATTAAACAAAAATAATGCATCGTATACAATTGATGCTTTTTGTTCAAAGAGAAGAAGACCATCGTAATTAATTAAACATCTAGCATAGCGTAGTCACATAAAGTACAATACTTTTTATGATCTGTCGCTAGTACCTAATCTTGTAGTCGATGTGATTTATGAAATTAATCGTTAATTCTACAACACAAACGTTTTTAAACAAAAAATTTTTGCAACTGATAAAGCTTTCACCTGTCGCGAATAATACTTTCGATTATCGATTATTAACTAAATAACATGTTATACTATTATATCATTCAATGTTAAAGTTTACAATTATTTTTGAATAAACTATGATAATCGATAGAACGATAAGCTATATATATAATAATTTATTTGGATAAATTATTATCTAATGATAATGTTTGTAATTTTTTTGTTAAATTCTTACTCATTGATCAAGTATACAATTTTTTTGGATCAATTAATATGTAATAATAAAGTTGGAAGCCTTTTTAGATAAATTATTACTCGATGATAATGTTTGAAATTTTCTTTAGATAAACTACTATATATATCGAATAACATAGAATCTGTAATTCTTTTTGTATAAACTACGTATTGTTCAATTTCTTTGATGCACCAATATTATATACTTGTATCAAGTACTCGCAATATTTTGGATTATTCATGACTGCGCATTTCGCATTTTTGCCGAGGAAAACTCACATTAACAAGGTTCGTAAATATTTTCCGCGGCCAGTGGATACGCTGTTAGTTACCATTCTCCGAATATATTGCTGCTCAGAATCGTTTCAGTGCAAATTTTTGTAAACATATGTTGAAAATGCGCCGTTACTAGATATAGAAGAATATTGAATAAAATTTGTGTCGAAACTGAATTAAAGTAAAAATAAAAATAAATAAATATATTATTGAGAATTGAATTACAAAATAATAGAAAAAAGATTACTGAAAGATAAATAAAAAAAGATTACTTGAATTACAAAAATATCGATTGGCTATTTATTTTCTATTAATATGATATTCTTTTCATTTGTTTTATTCTTCATTTTTTTATTAACATATTTGTGCGACGATTTGTGAGGCGTATAACAATAATATTATGTGCATTTAGACGCGCGAAAAAGCCGTGTTCCGCTGCAAACGCAAGCAACACACTAATCCATTGGTGTATTCATCATCCTGTTGGTTAGAATTAGAACTTAGGAGACACGCGTAACTGGTATGCCCCGAGTTTTATAAATCGATGCTGGGACGAAATTGCAAAATGATTCTCGTAATGTTTACCCATAGGGTTTGTCACACTTTGCAACCGATGCGATTGATTCCGGAAAGAAAAAGAAATTGTGATTGCGATTGAAAACTGTGCCGATTTTCGCGCCACTTTTTCGATACGATCCCAAGTAAAAGAAAACAAAGTTCTTCCAAGCAGTTCATTGTCACTATCGTACTGTTATTTGGTTGGATCGGAATGGAAGTTGTGCTCGTTAGAATAGGTAGAAGGGAGAGTAACGATGATGGAACTTCATTGTTACGATTATATAACTGTTGTGTTACAACGTGCAATCCCTGCTTTGAATAAAATTGACTACTTGAGTTATGTATATGGATATATGTATACTATTATTACAATTTCATCGTATTTGTATAGTAAGTCAGAAAAATATTCAGATATTGATATAGATTTGTCTTTTATGCCCTATATTTTATGTAAATATGCACAGAACAAAACTATTATCTTATGTTATAAAGATGTTATGTTACAGCATAGTACAAAAATTAATTATAATTAAATATTTCTATATACTAAAATTACGAAATTTTTTTATGTATTGCATACGCTTAATCGAATACTACCTACTACTCGCGCGAAATAATAACAAATTTATTATAAAAAAAGTAGATGGGAGTTGATATTATCTTACGATAAGAATAATTATTATTATTTTACGCGAGCGTTACAGTGGTCTTAAGCGTTTCGTGGCAGCCGTATTGCAAAGATTTACATTTAGCCTAAACACAATAAATACATTTATGATATTCATTTTTGAATTATAGTAGACGTTTACAATCCTTGTAGTTTCGCATATATACAGTAGGGTATGGGTAAATCAAAGAATTTACTTGAAAACGAAAGGGAACACACCGTAAGGCTGCGAAAGCAAAGTAAAACCTTCACCAAAATAGCAAATATAGTGAACAGGTTAGAAACGGCTTGTAAGCAATGCTTGGTATAAATTTTTAAAGGCAGCCATGTATTGCGATCAACCGAAAAACGGAAGACCACGGAAAACAACGCCGAAAATGGATCTCCGGATTCGTCGATTGAGCGAAAAGTATTGTTTTCGTAGTGCAAATAATATTGCTGCGGAGATAAACTACAAAAACGATACACAAATTAGTGCTAGAACTGTTAGAAGAAGATTAGAAGACTTTAACTTAGGTAGATGAAAACCTCAAAAGAAACCACTGCTGAGTTCTAGAAATCGAAAAAGACGACTTGCATTTGCTAAAGCTCATAAGCATTGGACAAGTAAAGATTGGCAAAAGGTATTGTTTTCGGACGAATCGGTATATTAGACGTCGAATTGGCAAAACTTTGAAAACACAGTGGGCTTTAAAAGCTCTTAAACATGGTGGTGAAAACCTTATGGTGTGGGCGTGTTTTTCTCGAGGCGGCCCTGGTCCGATATGTCGTATCAATGGAATTATGGACCGTTTTCAATACACGGACATACTCAAGAACACAATGTTGCCTTTTGCACGCAACAATATGAGTGATGATTTTATTTTTCAAAATGATAATGATCCGAAGCACAGGGCTCGGGTTGTGAAACAGTGTTTTGAAGAAGAAAATATTACCGTGCTGCCGTGGCCGTCACAATCACCAGACATTAAATTAATCGAGAATTTGTGGAGTATCATAAAAAAGACAGTACAAGGTTATAAACCGAAAAGTTTAAATGAACTTTACTCCACAATTGAAAAAGCTTGGAGTAATATTACGGTAGATCAATGTAAATAATTAATAGATTCTATGCCAAGAAGATGTATCAAAGTGATAAGAAATAACGGATATTGAACAAAATATTGAATTTAAACAAAAATTGTGTATATTTTCTTACCAAAAATTAATATTCTTTGTGTAGTCTTAAACTTTTGACCGACGAAATATTATACAGACTTCGTTCCTTTTTTTATTACTTAGCTACTGAGCAAAATATTAAAATGAAATTTGTTTTTGTAAGTGTACAAACAAATGTCTAATTAGTTAATACCAAAAGTAGAATATTTATATTTTTTATGGAAAGTAAATCAATTATTTATTTCTTCCATTTCATCTTAAACTTTTGTCCGCTACTGTAAGTTGTGCATCGGGCCTTTAAGGTTGCTCCCTTATAAACAGAAGATAAGCGGCCGGCAACCAACACTAACACATTCGCTGCCACAAACGTACAACTATAGACAGAAATACGCTGTGTATCAGCAATTCTTCGCGAATATCTCGGGAATTAAACGAGTGCAGCCCTTATATAGATAGGAAAAATTTATTCAAAATATCAATTACAATTACTACAATATGTTCAAAAAACATCGAAATCGGAGTCCAGTTAGTTTTTCTACAGTTTTACTTTAAAACTTTCTAACGATCCAATTCAGAATTATTCGAAGCAAGTTTGCTCCAAGCAGAGCTTTCTGCTATTATTACATTTGCTCTTTGATATGTACTCTAATCTACCGTTTATCAGTAGCAGTTTAACGAATATTGTTTTCAATTATCATTATCGTGGTATATAGAAAATAGCAAACGTTCTGACAATGAGAGAACGTATGAGGGAAAAGCATATTCCTTGCATTATACTAAATAATTTTAAGAAAAACTTGTAAAAAGATCGAAATATCAACGAATCTGTAAAAAGATGTTTCGACGCCAGCTACCACCGCGATGTCGTAATACCGCCAGAGCGGAAGCGAAGGAAGCGTAATCGCGAGATTTAAAAATAGAGATTTCGGAATCGAGAAAAAACGAGCATAACTTTTCAAACCAGTCAATACACTTTGCGATTTTATTTCGTGACTAGATTGTTTCCTTATAACATTCATTATAATTGCCATCGATTCAATTAATCGATTCAATTTTCAATCGCAAATACGCACGAAACTGTCCCATTACAGAATTCTATGGACCTTTTTATTATTTTTTATTCTTTCGTTATTTTTCTCTTTTCCTTTTTATTACAGTACTCCAGCTTAATCGGATCTTTAACCAGATAAATGATCGGTTAAATCGGAAACATATAGTAATTATTATTTGTCTGTTCTTAAATGCAAAGAATGAAATATATAATGTTGTTTACTTGAACAAAAATGTGACTAGTTAAAGGTGCATATCCATTAAATCACCATCTAACCGGACGTTTACTGTATTATGTTATGCGTGGAAACCGTTTTTCACGGAAATATTTTTCCATTCGACCTCGATTCAACTCTAAATAATACATATGAATATGACCATCTAAGCCCTATTTACTACCAATATGACGCTCGCCTACATCTTCTTATATTATAGCTAACCGTGAAAACAGGCGCAATGGCGAATTTCCTAACGAGATCATTAACTGCATTTCTTGCAGTTGTATGTACATACATAGCAAGTATCATAATCATAAACGTAGTGTCCGTGTTTCTTTTCTCCTTTTCTCTCACTTTTTCATTATTTCCTTTCCTATTTTTTCTTTTTCCTCTTTATCTATCCCGTATTTTGCGTCCGCTTTTTGCCCCTTTCCAATTCATCAACATACTTTCCTCTGTGAACACACATGTTTGGAATGTGCACTCGATTAAAATTTCGCCGCTCATAAATACCACTCTTCCTCTCTGGGACCACTCAAATCTCCCTTTTCTCGACTCTCGTGTTTCAAATTTTACATTTGTTAACGCACCACTATTTGAAAGTTCAAATTGCGTGAGGCGTCCACGTTATGTACTCATCTTAACATGAACATATTCTTCCTATGGCGGATCGAACGAACGAGATCTGATATATTTTTCTTAACATGATTCGTGTTACGTGAGCCATCGTACTTTATTTTTAAATCCTAGAAATGTTTGAAAGACTGTAAAGTTAAATCTTAAACAAATAAGATGAATGTAAGGACAGATTGGCTATAATTAGTAAAACAAATACAATATTACGAACAATGTTACGGAATAACCTAAACCAAATCTAATTAAAGCTATTTTAATCATCTATGACTCAACGATATCAATTAATAATTAAAATCATTAAAAATATCCAATCTTCCTCCGTTTCATAATAGTTTCATAGAAAGCCCAGAACTTAACGACTAACGACTAACGATGTATCATCTTCGACATTTTTTCTGTCAACTGTGTATATTTGTAGTTATATATCGAATCCAAACCACCTTGTACATTATATATTCTTAGCCTTCGAATTGGATCGGCTGCGAATCAAGCTTTTTACCTGCGTTAATTTCAGGGTCTCGAAAATAACAGTGAGATCGTTTCTGAAAGAAACTGTTCGAAGAGCAAAAGAACAGAGAGGAGCTCGATGTTTGGACAGTGACGTAAAATCTTCTCGGGTTTACGATTCTGTTCGTATTACGCTTTCGCGTACATACACTCACGGTTTGTCTATTAAAACTAAAACAGGTGAGAGCTCGCGAAGCTGTAGGAACGACGTGTTACATGCATCTAAATAGAGTATGGAGTATAGAATATAGAGCATAGAATAGATAACGTTGTTCTATGAGTTTCTTTCTTTCATGACCTTGGATGCTTCTCCACTGAATATCTGTTACTTGCTCAGTTCGTTACTTGGTTTCTTTTTCGCCGGTGGATATCCATTGGATTGGAAATTGGAGAGATCGTTAACGGTCTTCAAATAAAAACAGATTATCCAACTTAAGAGGCTTGTGTTAATACCTCGTAAAACGATTGATTAACGTAGGCTGTAGTAGTATTCCTATATCTCATATATTTTATAATAATCCTCTAATCCTCGACAATGTTTAAATTTCGCAACGTTTAAGATACCCAGACAATACCGTTATAATATGCAAATTCTTAAAGAGAAAGTTCTTCCCCGCTGCATACATACATATATACAGTAGGTACGTATCTACTACCGCTCAAAAGTATTTGGGCACTTGCTTGTTTTTGGTAGAATGTATTTTAGAATCACAAGAAAACGTACATTGTGTATTGATAAATCGAAAGAACTACATTCTGTATCATTATTTTTTTTTTTATGATATGATAAAATTAATTTTGTTGTGATATGAACAAGTTATGGCACAATATTTCAATAAAATTGATAATAAAACATTCTGGGAAAGTTATTTATTCTCAACAAATAATCAGATAAGAAAAGATTTTCTAAATCTATATTGCGATTAATTCAAACAATAACGTTTCAAACCAATACATACATCGATTAATCGCGTTTCAAATTTCAATATACTGTTGATCAATTTTTAAACAAGTAATTAGAATGTATTGTTTGTTGATCCTAAAAAAATTATGAATATTGCTGTTAACCATTAGTTTCGGATTAATTTGTACACGTACTGTTGTTAGAAATTAGCTAATGTATCAGAATACTTAATGAACGTTAGTATGTAGTGATATGTATTGTATATATGTACATGTACAGTTAATTAATTTCGGTGAATTATCATCCATTATAATTCATTCAGAGGAATTTAAGTTTTCTGTTCTAAAAAATACAACTAATCATCGGAAATTGTTTCTTTCCTTTTTTTCACCCCCTTTTCCCGCTTTTATCTAACTTTCACTTTTCTAGTTTTTCCAGTTTTTGCGTGACGTATTCTCATACAGCTCGACTACCATTGTGACACGTTTCGCGTGTAATCGATTATCGATCGGGTACAAATCCTTTGGCGCTCGATTCAGGAAAATAAATCCCATTTCAAGAATGGATTCAGCGTAAAAAAACCATACAGATATGTGTCATATTTTACATACGGAGTCGAATGGAAGAAATATTTTATATATTCGGATTGACCTTCTTACTTAAGCTATATTGTTTCTTTTAATAAATTGAATAAATTTCGTTGAATTTTGCATAAATGATGCTTAATATTGCTTGAGAATATCAACATCGGTGACAGTGATTAGCGATTATCTATCCGCTAACGATATGTATTTCATTTTTTAAAATGCTTTTATTCAATATGAAATGTATACTATGTATATATATTCCTATATTTTGTCTTGGGAAATTTGGTAAATAAAGCATATATAACAAACTTTTTCGTCCCAGATTCACATCGAAACACGAATAAAATGCGGAAATGTTAAAAATTCGATTTTTTTTTGTTATTACATAATAATTTAATAATATAATATAATATAATATAGTATAATACAATATTTATTATGATACTAGCAAACTTGAGTAAATTTTTGATATATCACAAAATAATTAAAAAATTAATTATTTCCTATTTATATACGGACTGAAAATTATAATTCACATTCCTGTAGATCAGAATTTTAAGAATTTCAATTTAGTTACGTACTGCAACTTTTAGAGTTATCATCCCTTTAATTTCATAGTTAATCAAGTTACAAACTTCATTCTCTGCAGTGATACATTTTCATAACTTAAAAAAATATAATCAGTCTTTATCATAATAAATGTAGCACAGTTTTATGAAAACCAGCAGTGGTGAGTGGACTGATACCGCTTTGATTTTTAGTCCACCGTATTTAAAAGAATTTAATGCTAATATTATTTACGAAAGGAGGAGATATAATCACGCGCCAAATTTGCGTAAATTGCACTAAACGCTATTCAAAATTGTTACGAATATGAGAAAAAGTAAAGCATAGACAAGCATAGATAAACATATCGTATATAGCATGAAAGAACATTCGAGATTTCGTACATAGTTTGGCTTGTACAAATACCTACGTGTTCGCAAACGCGCGCGTTCGAATTACAGCTCGCTGTGGATCATCTTTAGGCTTGTTTCGTAACGAGTAACGAGTTGCGATTCTCGTATGTACAATGTACACTCGCATATTTCGTTTGGATTTCTTGCCCCTTCTATATTTCGTGTTTTGCCTTTTTTTCTGTGAAAATTTCAATTCATTTCGTTGAACTCCAGGTATGGACGACCTTGACTAACAATATATCACTGCATCTGTGATAGTGATGATGATGATCTAACTACCGCCGTTTTATTTTTCTTTCTGGTTTTCTATTCTGTATACGTTTTTTTTTTTCTTTTATTTTATTATTTTTTATCCTCGTTTTGGTGTGTTGGAGAGTTTCGTTTTAATACACTGTGCCTGCTTTAATCTAGCTAGACTTTAACTTTGGCTCAACGACCGAAGAATTCTCTTCTCGATGAGATCTCGTGTCATTCTTCTGATTGTGAGATCAATTAACGTTATTAACGAACGA
Organism: Bombus campestris; assembly: GCA_905333015.3. Classification (NCBI taxonomy): domain Eukaryota; kingdom Metazoa; phylum Arthropoda; class Insecta; order Hymenoptera; family Apidae; genus Bombus; species Bombus campestris. The sequence goes on along the minus strand of HG995133.1, from coordinate 6,622,179 downwards.
ATAAATTCGAAACTCGCATAGACCGGATGCAGTTAAAAGAACAGCTAAAGCTAACAGCTAAATCGTACACAGAACTTTTAATCTTCGAAAGGTAAAATGGATGGTTATAGCTTTATGTTTTATCCACGTGCGAGGCGGGTATTGGGTCCAAGCGGACTTCCAGCGAAACATTCTTTAATCATCTAATTTAACCCACATGACATATGGCATATGTTCGTGAAATACTATATATTGCATAGGTATAAATTGTTTTTAGTTTTAGTTGATTACTTTCAAATCGGTCATTGATTTTTATGGATTTAAGTATTTGCGATATTCTACATATTAGGAACCAAAAATGACAGTTTTTTTTAATTTTACAAGGAAAGTCATTGAGAAAAAGTTAAACAAATTTTTTCTTTAACGGAAGACAGTGATCATGAAATCTTAAAGAAGCCTTTTTAAAAGATGAAGAAATATCAATATTTAAATGTTATTGTATAAGTATGAATACTGATTAGAATTTGTTTGGTTACCGGTAATCATTATATATACATATGTACACAGATGATGGAAATGTTGTTTAGTTACTTTCAATTATCTATTAGTGTCTAATACTAATACGAGTATGTGGTAGAATTGATGATGGTAGATGATAGAAACTAGTTGAACAAAAAAATATTTCGTCCTCCATAATGTCGATAATGGTTACTGGTAACAAAAAATAGTATTATCATCATTATAGAAATTCACATTAAATCTTCATCTCTCAATCGAGATAAGGTGTTTGATTTCAAGCGAACATTCGCGACTTTAAAATAAGCGGCATGCGGCTGAGTCCGTATGAACCCTATATCCGCCGGCCGAGGGTTAACTACTTTTATTCTATTCTTTACTTTTCTTTTTCCTTTTTTACTGTTTGCTCTGTGTACACTGGCCGGGAGAGAAATAACGGGATTTCAGGAACGACGATCTGCTACGACTGGCTACCCCCACTGTCAGGTATCGCAAACGAGTGTTGAATTGCACGGTGTTGAACAGTTTGTTTCTTCTTCCCTTTTTCGATTTTTAACAACTCTACCGTTTACACTGTTACCTTCTTTCCGTTTTGAATTTCTTGTTTTTTTTTTCTTCCGCTAGTTTTTTCCCCCTGTTTCTTTTTCAGCGTTTGCTGAAGTTTGTTTAGTGAGCCCATTCGCGCCAGCATCCGCCTGTTTTAACAGTGGTGCGAAGTAATCAGCGACCGTACACCTCGAACGTGTCTTTTTCGCGAAACGGCGATCCCGTGGTATGCTGTACGCTGTACGCCGTACGCCGTACGCAATACATTATACGCTGTACATTATACATTGTACAGATGCATAATTGTGACTCAAAGCCGGCTATGAATTTTATTCCGCTGTACGCTCACTTTGCTCGTTTCGAAAAGGTTCGCGCGTATATGAGACAATCATGTTATCACGGAATGATGGAGTCTCGATTAAATATAAAAGGATACGAGCATAATTGCGGTAGAACGATGAAGCTTATGATACAGTTGTACTGCCTTTTACTCTTTTTTTGTTCCCCTATTTCGATTATACAAGTAACAAAATATGTAATTTTATAAATAAGATACGACAGATACAAATATCAGCTTTATAATTGCGTATTGTTTTTTAAAAGTTAATTCAGTCAATAATATTCTATCATACATAGCTACGATGATCAGAAAGAATACAATCATTACAGGTATCCATAACCTTGTAATTATGGTATATTTTGTCAAAAGTAAGCAAATGTGTGGATACTTTTGAATTTTTGAAGGTAGTGTATGCGAAATGTGAAATGTGAAGGGTTTATGGGTTATGGGGAACAAGGAATATCATAATTAAAATAATTGATTTATCCTCATAGGTTATCATGAGTAAAACTCCATTCCATAAGAATTTCCTTTCAATATTATTTTTAATTATTTTTGCAATATTTTAACGATCCTATTGTAATGCTATTTCTAACCATTAGATACAAACAATAATTTTTCTTCTTTTCATCTGGTATTGGATGATAAAATATTTAGTTGCGTCTGTTTGACTTTTAAAATATACCGAATTTTCAAATAAAAATTTATCCATAATAGCATTAAGATGATTTCCATTAGTGATAACTTTCAAGAGTTAAACTAATAAATTTCAAAATTATTAGAACCTGTTCTTATATCTAAAATAATCCACAATTATCTCTGGTTATTTAATTTGATGAGTCTAAGATATCATTGTTAACTTCTGCAACTAGTATTTCAACGTGTTTTTATAAAACACGTTCCCTGAGTAACACATTCGTTGCTTCGTTACGTCGCGTCGTTACGTTTCCAAACGCGAATTGATATTTTTAGATAATGATCTCATGGTTGTTGAAGGTTTCATGACTTTTTTGTTATGCAATCTTAAATCTTGGCTTATCAAATTGAACGAGATTATTATCATTAATTGCAAGAAATTCCATCGTTTCTCCGTCGCTCATCTTTAATTTCTCACCTTATGATTTAATTTAATCTATTAACTGACTTGTCTCTGAAATAGAAGCTTTTGTAATTGTGAAAATAAGGCTTAATAGACATAATACCAATTTTAGCTTGATTTATTTTAACACTTTTGAATCAAATAAAATATAAAGGCTCATATACGAAAGTATTTTAACACTTATAGAAACTTTTTATGGATATTAATATACATTTATAGTGAGTATATTAAAAAACATTTTGAAATTTCATGAACATGATACTGATACATGACTAGCATAATTATGTTGGTTCAATTTGAAATGGATTTAAAAATGTAAATATATAGAAGTTACAAATTTATTGCAATTTATTGCAACGCTTCGCACGAATCATCAAAGTATTCAAGCATTAAATTATTCATTACATTAATAAACCACGGTACATATTTAGTGGAGCCATGTTAAAGCACTAATTATATGTATATTTAAGACCATTATTTATATTGTACTAGCTTTTTCACTAACAGTAAGTTTTGGAATACTTTCGTGAGCTATTCGTGGATGAACAATTCGAATGACGAATTAACTCGTCTTTTTCAGTTAATAAATTAAATACAAAGAAGGTAATGGAAATTAAAATAAAATGAAAATGATAAAAAGGGAAAACGTATCTTATGTTATTTTATCGTTCTACCATCGCGTCTCGTCGCACCGCGGTGAATACTACTCGCGAGAGTCGCATTCTCCCTTGAGAGTAACGTACATATACATATACATATACACATACATATGTGTGTATCCTCTTTAACATTGCCCTTGATATTTCTCACGGAGTAACGTATAGTGTCCCCAGCGGTGATCCAAAAGCACGATTATCCCCCCCTCCCCCAGATGACATTACACGTTGTGGTTTGCCTCTTTCTTGGTTTTTTTTTAATTCTGAAACTGGTGCAAACTCGGCTTGAAGGTGCGTGCATAAACAGCTGTCGTCGTCGCAGCCCGAGCCGCTCATCTTCTGCATGACGAGCGACTCGCGAAACACGACCTTTGTCATCGAGTGCTGCAAAGAGGATTTTTGCAATCGGGATCTGAAACCTCAGCTACACCCTCGCAACAAAGGTACAGTCAAACGACCTGGAAGTAGCGATGACTCTGCAGGTGGCTCAGGCTTTTGCTGCAGTTCACTTTGTTTCTTTCTCTCACTCTTTACTCATTTTCTTTTCTATCACTGTCTTCTCTATCTCCTTCATTGTAGCTACGATTCCCCACACCTTTTTTCACATTTTTCTATCTGCTAATCTTTTTCCTGCTACTGCAGACGTTGATTTCCGTTAGAACCAAAAATATTGTGTAGGTATATATTTAGTACATATAAATGTACTAGGGGTGGGTGTGTATGTGTGCGTGTGCGTGTGCGTGCGCGCGGGTGCGCCTGTGTGTACATTTTATAAGAAATATATATACATATATCTATATGTATATTTATGTATACAGTACTGTATACAAATCTTAAGTCACCTACTAAATGAATATTTTGTTTTTACAAATGAGTAGATATTTAATGTTATTTTAAATCTGGTATTACATAGATATTGACATTTCAAGATATGCTTAATTCGAGAATTGTCGATTACGAGTAATTTATGAAACAGGAATAATTACAAGTATTCACATAAAGGAAATATTAAGAGATCTATTTTTATCTAAAACAATGTGAAAATACTTCCACGCCATTTTGACAAGTAACTACATTGAAACATCTCTAAGAAGATTGTCAACTAGAAAGAACTACAAATACATAAGTAACGCCATAAAAAACTATCAAAGGATTTGAAAAGATTTTATGTAAAATCATGTGAAAATATTCTCTATAAAATATAATTGTTGTTATCACTATCACTGCTACTACTCAGATTACTATTGTAAATGACCGAGATCTTTTGTACAGTACTAAGTATATATATATATATATATATATGTATATGATAATATGTAATAATATCGGAGAGCATCTTGTTAATATAAAGTATCAATTACATTTTCATGCTGTTTATTCGTCCGCGTATTTCCAGCGATGCTTTAATATAATTATTTTATTACTTCCGATTCAATTTGAACGATAATTATTCGTCGCTCAGCAAACGCTCAGTGTCCATCATTGTATCGCATTCTAACTCATGCCTAGTCAACCTCTTTCACTCTCTCCATCGCTATGGGTATTACATACATTATTATTATTATCATAGTATGTGCGCAGCATTAGCAGCAGTAGCAGCAGTAGCAGCAACAGTAAACGTTAAAGATGTAAAAGATTGTACGAGTATGTACCTATAGCGGTATACGAAAATATTGCAACGCTTATCATAAAAAGCTTTCTTGTATACCCACACATATTATTTATGTTATATAAAACATTTAAAGAAATTTCATTAATTCAAAACATTTCGAACTACTTGATCTATATTTCTCCAACAGAATATTGCAAAAAGTCTTTGGCAAAATAAGCAACGCCAAAGTGAGTAACTGAGATAGCCTATAGCAATTTGACAAATATTTGACAATCTGTCATATTTCTAAAAATACTATTCCAGGTACTATTCCATATTTGGATATCGTTTATTCTATTAATATGTTCATCTCGTCTTTGCATTCCGTATATAAAGTTATTAATCTACTTATGTCAAAAGACAATTAGTTCAATAGCTATTTTAATTTGTATAAAATGTTATAAAGTATGTTGTAAAATATATCGTATGAAAGACAAGCAGAACAAATATAAAAGTAATGCTTTACACTTGTTTCATCCGGTAGATTTCCCAAATTAAAAGATAAAATATCTGCTAAACTAATTGTTTCTCCATATAAATAGGTTAACAACTTTTTATACAGAATGTCAAGAAGGCTTTTTCGAAAATTTTTAATATCCAAATTACATTGTTTTGTTCAAATTAACAGATTTGAACTTTTGTTTAAAACATTTTACTGGCAGATTATTGGAAATGTCTGAAAATCGGTGGTTAATCATAGACGGTCTTAAAGGATATATCCTGTATACACGCAACATGAAATTCATATTAAACATATACATATATATATATATGTATATTAATTTAATTATAATATAATCATGATAATACATTTCACAAATAGATAATATATATTATTTTTATTCATCTATTTATCATTATCTTCTACATGTTACTAACATTCACATATTGTTAACATAAACCGATCAAAGTGTTCACATACTTTTCGATGACAGTGTATATTTATAGGTTTAGAATGAATTTTCTCAAATATCTAGGATTTTTTGATTCAAATACGTTTCCGCCTGTCTCCTTTCTTGTTTTTTCACTGTTCAACATTTTTTTATTGCAGCACAGCCGGTTGAAGAAATATAACAATAGTCTTTCCTTTTTTTGATTTCATTTAATATTGTTTAATATATTTATATTAATAAAATTTTAATACATGAATCGCAAAAGTTTATAATTGAAAAACTTAGAGATAAAAAGAAATTATACTACCACTATAGTAATGTTTTTTTAATTTAATGAAAAATTTCGTTTTTTGATATTTATAGATATAAAAAATTATATAACGATGATAAATGATTTTAAAGAGAAACAGTGTGAAAATGTTTGCCACCTATAGAGGTTCTAGTTACTTCAAGGTACTCTCCTCCTGCATATTTTCACTTACAATTGCACGAGGAGACCGCAAGTCTTCCCGAGTGAACTTAGAAAGCACCGGTAGCATGTTGCCATATACGTACCTCTCTGCACTCTCTAACGGAGATAAATATTGTAATGATATTGGTAAACAGATTCTTTCAAAAGGTATATCTTTTGTAAATACATATTTCTTCTAAGTTTCTGTTAGAAAAAGGAGATACAGACTTGCTCTGCTAGCCTTTCTTAATCTTCCTTCAATTTCATCCTTGTATATGTATATAATATCACACCAGTTCTAAGAGATTATGCAATATACGCGTTAATTTATCTTTTAGACTCATAGATAGATAATAACCTTAGAGCTCGAAGGGTCGGTGTGAGATACAATAATATTACATTAAGTATTACCATTAAAAACACTTAAAAGCCAGTTGTTTGCAAAGAAGTATTATTCAATTGACGATACAATCGCGTAGATCTATAATAATAATAATTTTTAATATTAATCGAAAGATTATACTATAAAGCTGCCAAAAATATTTAAGAAGATGCAGTAGGTAATTAATTTAAGAATTAACTCTGTCTTTATTTACTGTAGTTTTCTTTGTAGCGAATCAAGAAAAAATCATATAGACGAGCGCTTATCTTTTCCTGTTATCTTGTTTGGCGTATGCTGACTATATATCTCCACATCGTAATCAAACATATTTTTTGAGGAAGAGAACCTCTGTACATTTATTTAAAAATATTGTAATAGATAAAGTCTCGAAAATGCGCATGTGCAGCTTGAGGAGCATTTTTCACAAAAATACACCTAGCTCGTAAACTAATTATCAATAACATATTTTTAAAATACTTTTGAAAATTTTGGGTTATTCCTTTTTGAATCACGTAAAAAAATTTACGTAATTCCATCGTCAATCGAATAATATTGGTTATTAGTCGGTAAATTTATTCGTCATGTTATACTATGGTATTACCGGTAACAATAATTACGCATATTTTGTGTCGAATTGTTTTATTTGTGGCGTATTTAAATTTATAACGTTGTTTAATCCCGTGAAAACGCGATCGAGGCTTCGATGTTGTGTTAATGTTAACTCATTTAACGAGTGATTATTATCGAATGATGCTTACTTGCATTGTAATTTGGTTAATTTATTATTTGCACTAAGTGTAAGTGGTCTTTAAGCTATCCGTGTTCTCAAGTGCTTTTTTTAAAGCGCAAAATGTTTATTGTAATCATTCGTACGATTCTCATACGTAAAATAAAATCTTGCACCCACGCTTCGTTTCTTTTTCTTTTTTTTTCCTTTACCTTAGTAGCTAATATTATTTTCATCTCTGCACGTCCTTTCAATTTAATCTCTCCAATTCCTTTCTTCTTGTGAATCGTCTGTTTGAAGAAGATGACGCAAAAGCATCCGAAAGGTAATCAACTTCAACAGAACGAATTAAATCCCGTTTTTCTCCGATTTTAACAGAGAATCGATCTTGACTACCTATCCTTCGCGGCTTTTAAAACTCTATATACTGTATATATGTATATTTGTACTTGTATAATGTAGGTACATGTACTACTTCTCAGAGATTAAAAATGTTTACTTTATACTGGTTTAATGGGAATATTCGCTGTAATTGAATATTGGCAAATGTTTCGTATGCTTTCTTTTTTCAAGAATATATCTAGATATTGTGCATTAAAAAGTACCTTGTTGCACAAGTGTTTGTCAAACTATGGTTGTATTAAAAAGTTTCACGAGTCGACATTAAACATTGCGATAATTTCGTATCATACTAAGTTCAAAACGACAAAGTAGATTTAGAATAATAGAATTAACGCCGTCAATATCCATTTATGCGTTCGAGTAATGAAAGAAAATGATAAATTAATCACGTGAGTATCTTTCGACTTACATATCTTTCGTATAACGGTAGGTATAGCGGCTTACGAAAATGTTCCAACATTTGTGGAAATTCTTTATAAATATCTATATTATTATGTTATATAACATATTTTGATGTTTCGTCAGATCAGCATTATAATGAGACTATGTTGTAAATCTCATGATTACATATATTGGTGAAGTTTGAAACAAATCTAGAAATATCTGGAAATATATGTATAGGATATAGAAATTATTTAGAAGATATATATATATATATATATATATATATATATATATATATGTTAAAGATATTTAGTAAAAAAAGGTATGTATTTGTACAGATCACAAAAATATTTAAACGATGAATTTACATTGTATTAACATTATATTAACCTGAATATTAGTGGGAGCATCTTCAATAGGTACTTATTATTTATAACCTATATGTTTAAGGTAAAATGATTCGAATTATGCTATATACACTAACTTTTTTACTAAATATATGTTGTAATTTTTATACCTACGTACCTACACTTTGAGATCTGTTTCAAATTTTACCAATATAATTATGATAATCGCGTTGTATTATAATGTTAATGAAATTTTTAAAATTTTATATGTATAATATACACAATATACTTACACGTAACTATTTTCTATAATACGCGGCCAAATACTTTCGTGAACCGTCATACATGTATAATAAACTAATTTTATTGAATTTCCCCTTCGAGAACCACATCTTTGAAGGGGTGCAGTGGTTCTTTTTTTTTGTTGGAGAATTTATTGAAAGAGTGCGAAAAAAGAAATTACCGACGCAGCAACGCGTCCGTAAAGAGCCTGAAGATAACGAAGTTATGTTATAATATGGCCTCTTAACGGCCAAATTACCAAGCAAAAAAAAAAAAAAAAAAAAAGGGAAAAAGAAAAAATGGAGAACCATGTGAATTAATGGTCGCGATCGTGAGTTATTAATGATTAATTCCCGAATTTATCTCGACTGCCTGTTATTCGTTGGCGTGCTCTTCCGAATTTATAACTCTTGTAATAAGAGTAATTTATCACTTGGCCAATGAAGGCCATGAGAAAGAGTAGTAAAAGTAAAGGAAGAACAGGGAAAGAGCATCGACCAGCTGCGGTTTTCGTCTGTAATTTATTTACAATATCTTTACGCGCAGAATGACGCTAATACTTGATTTAAACGTAATTGATCTTGCTTGGAAATAAACAAAGAAAAATGAGCAAGTGGCCGTTCAATGAGATACCGTTACAAAAATTCTCCAAAAATATAATACATCTTTCTGCCTTAAATTACAATTACAATACGTCTCATAAATATGAAACTGCCGTAAAATCTTTAATATGAGAAAACTTGAGTAGAAGCATCTATGTGAAATCAAACATTCCAATCTATAAAAATTATTGTTACAATTTCATTTCATTGCGCTTTATGCTCAATCTTTGTTTACATATATTTGTATAAAAGAGGTGTAACACATTACGAGAACTGTATGATAATTTAATTAGGAGAGTACAACTGTGCATGCAATTCATGTTCGATATTTTCAATAGCTTTTATATTAGCAAGACTTATTTTTACAAGTAGCAGTTTCACCTTATCTCATATACGAAAACTTCATTCTACATTTTCGACTTATTTTTTCATGAGGAATCACTTCTTCTCTGACTGTACCTCGATTGTACAGACATCCTGCATACTTATAACGAAATACATAATATGAATACGTATTTTATATAATAATAGACGCACAACGCTGTTCTATGAAAACTGGCAATGGATTAACTTACACACTACCATTTACACTACCACTATAATCGAAGGTAAAAAGTTACAGTTATTTATGACACTTTTACGGAGGAAGTCATTGAGTAAAAGTTAATTTTTGTTTAAGTAGAAAACATGGATCGCCAAATTTTAAAGAGATTCTCCAAAAAATGAAATTATTAAAAAATAATAATATTTAAATGTTCTGGTTACGATTTAGGTATATCGATTATGTTATAAATAATTACAACCTTTTTCATGATTGCTGATTAGTGGTAATCGTTATCGACGACGGAAGTTGCTTTTAGTCAGCATCAACCAACGAATGCTTTCATTGCCGATAATAACGACTAATTGTTGCCAGTAACCAAAAAATATTAATCATTTATAATGATTATTCATACACTTTTCAATTTCAGTTGTAACAGTTATGATATTGCGGATTGTACATACATACCTACATATACATATGTATTTTAGATAAACAACACACAAAAATCGAAAGCTTTTCAGCGATTTTATACTTATGAGATGCAATGCATTATCTCTGAAATAACTGAACATAAACATATCAGAAAATCACACGTTTGAAAATAAAAGCGTATACGCAACACCTAATAAACGAATGAAAAGAGATCGAATTCGTGTAACAAAAAAACGCTTTTTTCCCCTTTGATCGGAGATACGGTAAATATTCTGGTTCGGAAGTGATGTAAATTGTTCTCAGGTGTTATGATAAGGTGCGCTTCTTCCCGGCGCCCGAATACTCAGTCTGGTGCAAAGCGAATAACACGCTACACGGTCCAGGTGACATGGAATACGTGGTCGCCTGCTGCGACCACTCCGACTTCTGCAATCGCGACCTAAGGCCCTCTTTTACTCCTCGCGAGGCCAGAGGTGGGCCATACTTCCGACACGTCGATTACCTCGAACGAGGTACAGCTTCCGCAACCTCTGTTTCCTTCCAAGGTCGATCGACTGTAGGCGAAAGCGAATGCACAATTCCTATGAAATTTGAAATTGTTAATTTATTTGTTGTTCGGAGAAATTAATTTATTTGTTGTTTCGGTTTCGCGGTAAGATTCTCTCGACTTCACTCTTTCAAGTTGATAAATACAGTATGAGTATGAATTAATTGTACTTACACACGACACTACTTCGCTAACTATTAAAGAAAAATTACATTTCTTTAGGTAGAATCTTAGCAAATAGTTAAGAAACAAGCGTAATTTTTTAACTGCTTGATATATAAAAATAAAATGAAGAGAATAAAGGTATTAAAATTAATCGATGAACGAAGAAAAAAAAATCGAAGTAAGTAGATATAACTTTTGATATATTTGTGAGACGCGAATAATGAATTCTATCTTTATCCTACATATTGTGGAAATATCTGTTTTCTTGCTGCTTAAATAGAGGTATCTATCTATGTATAATATACATTGGCATTATGATTAAGTATGATGGTGACGTCGCGTCATGTACCTTTAATTGTTGAATCAATAAAATCGGGAACGGAAACCAGAAATTTCGACATAGTAAACGAAGAACTGAACTAATGCATATTGATCGATTTACATTTTTAAGGCGATAGTGACACACGATATTCAATATCTAATGTTGAAAGTTACAAGTAATCTATATTGTATATTCTTACCTTCGTCAATAGGTACCTCTGCGTAGAAATCGGCAAAAAAATTATTTTAAATTGTAATAGTGTATTCTTTTACCTATTATAATCCTACCTAAATAAAGAGAATCTTCGCAACGACGACCTTGGAAAAACATGTGCGATAAAAATAGAATAAATATAAAAATGAAGTAAAGAAACAAAAAGAAAAAGAAAAAAAGAATTTTGGGCTTTTAATCATCGATTTTTGATGCTTTTTGTGAATTGTCTGGGACCGGGTGATCATCTTTGTCACATACACATTACATATCTAGCTCTATACATGTCCTTTGTAAGTATATACACGTTATCTCTGTTCATGCGTCCCGTTTCACTATATCGAGCTGACATAATGCAGCGACCGCGAAACGAAACACCGTGATTCGTTTACAGCCCGCGTTTCCCTTGTCAGAGAACTGTTTGCGAAGCTTGAAATTCAATATTTTGCACCGCTATTGTAAGGCCGCTGTTTCATTGCATAACCCGACGATACATTCTATTTACATTATGATAACTTACGTCCGTCTTTTGCAAATGTATCACGCGATTTATCTACGGTGAGTAACGAAAATATTAGAACAACGTATTAGGAAATAATTTATTACGCAAAAATTGTTAAGATAAATTGTAATTTGTTGAAACTTGAAACAAATTGCATTTATGTTAGTACCTATACATTATATAGATACATTCGCAAATATCTGCTAAGTGTTCATAAAGTTAAAGCAGAATTCAACAACATGTGAGCAAATTTGCACATTTATTAAAATTAATTTTATTGCACATTTCGTAGAAATAACATGTAATAACAGTATTCGAACATTATGTTGTAGAGTTCATAATATATGAATAGATATATGTATTTAGCCAATGGCCTAAGATAAAAAGGTTTGTTCAGTATGCCACTAATAGTATTTGAGAGCAAATGGAAACGAAAATTTAAGTATCCAAATATTTTGCACAGTGGTCTAAGTAAATACTAGTAAATTATCGCAAGCATATTGATCAACGATATAATGAAATTAATCTAACAGCATTTCGTTATTATCGGGATTTTTCACTACCTGCATAAAGAATTGTTATTGTTATTGTTCTATGTCTTATTACTTCTACTATCTTGCTGCACATTCTTTCCGAGATTTTTGTTGAGATTAAATATTTGCAATATTTCTTCGCTATTATACTTTTCTATTATGTTGTATAGCGAATCGTTAGTGTTGTAACGAATTTATTTATGTTGACATTTTAATTAAAATTTTTCCTTGACATTGTTTTGCTACATAAAATTAAAAGATAATAATTAAATATTCGATATTGAGAATTTTTTACTTTTTATCGTAAATTTTTTGTAACACAATTGTTAAAAAATAATAATTAAATATTCGATTGGCCTTTCGACCTTTCGTCTGAAATCCTTTCATTCTGCTCTTCTTGCGACATAGAAATATTAAAAAACTTAAGAATTGCGTGCTTAATTAAATTTTTAACCTTTTATTTTCTGTTTCCATTTTCTTGTAACATAAAACGTATTAAAAAATGAATTTATTGTCGCGTTAGGTTTGAAATTTGCTGAACCATACTTCTATGAAATCTCAAATAATAGATTGTTCAAATAGCGATGTCGAATGGGGACATTGAAACGTCATTTAGAGAGAAATTGAAAAAAAGAAGCTAGTACAATTGAAGGTAAAAGCCAAACATCTTCTCGTTTCATCGCCACGATTCGCCATTCTTTGTCACGAACGTCACGAATGTCACGATGCAACGACGATGACGATACGTTGCGTCGTCAGCTATGTAAATACATAGATATGTATGTATCTATTGTCCACTGCTGGAGACAAGTCCCGCGAAAGGAATGCGGACCCAATTGGTTATTTCTGACAGGCTCGACTCAATCGTAAAGATAAGCACGCGGAATGGCTGACAGTGTCACATATACTAATAAAAAAATATCCATATGTGAGCAATAGAGAGTAATGCTCCCCTTACCCCTGTAGCACGCCGTCCAGCAGGACTTGTTTCCAGCAGCCCATTATACGTGATAGTAATGTGCGTGTAATAGTAGTGTATGGCGGTTATGGTCGCTATGCTATTGACTCTTATTACAAAAACGATGTTGTAAAAATGCGCTGTCAATGGAATAAAAGAAGAACCGCCTCACGCTTATCTCTGCCGAGCTGTTTCAAATACAGACTAGTTAAAAATGTTTTGATTTTAAATGCAGTTTTTATTTTACATATATCTCGATCGGTACGTTCGTCTCGAGTTTAATTATCACACATTCTCCATGTCAAGTGTCTTGGAACAAATGTCAGAAGAATATAATATATAATAAGAATATTAACCTAGCTTAAAAATGAGTAATCTGTACAATTCACAAATGATTTCACAATAATATAAAGTCGCAGTAAAGAGTAGAACTGGGTTAAATACATAGATGATAACTTATAAGAGATTATAAGAAGCTTCTGAAATAAAATTCAGATGATTCTCTTTCCAAAACTTTCTTTTAGGTTTAGAATAATTCTTAATTCCTTGCCATATATTTTATGCCGAACAGACTCGGATAGACTTAATGTTTCTTCTTGTTTGAATCATTTTAGTTCTAATATATCTAGCTATAATAAAAGTGCATCTTCTACCTGTAGTAAAATCGTCACATTGTCAGAATATAAAATATCAAAATAATTAACGAAAGTATCAAAAGACTGTATTTTTAGAAGCAATTGAGTAAATACCTACAGTCTGTCACACAAGAGCGTGTCTGCGATATTTCTGTAAATATTTATATATTTGTAAAAAAATTTATATGAATTGAATCTACATCTAAAACACTAATACGCTATTACTTAGTAGGGTGTCCAATCTCCTCCATTAGCGATTATAGCTTGACATCGTTTCGGCATACTCTCGACTAATTTTTGAGCGTAGGATTCTGGTAACGACCTCCATATCTTTCGAATGTGATGTACAAGTGTTCTTATTTTTGTGATACGTCTTCCTCTCAGCTTGCATTTCATTAGGGACCACACATTTTCGATAGGGTTTGCATCAGGGGACTGCGATGGCCAAGGAAGTACAATCACGATCTCTGTTTTCATTCGCCCATGCCAGACGATTTTCGACGTGCTTTTTTGAAAGCATCGGTTTTAACAATGTACTTTGCCACTTAACACCAAATTCGTCTAAACGCCGTTTCAGTGTCATTATACTGATATTTATACCCTTTTTAGCCAAAAATACTTGACCTTTCCGTAATGAGAGAGTCGGATTCTTCTCGAAAAGCCGGAGAATCATTTTGTCTCGTCGGATATCGGTCTTCCTCTTTAACCCCCGATTTTGGAAGTCGTCGACATTTTTTGTCTCCTTATATCGGTCTACCCACTTCTTAACAAACTGTACCGACTTGTGCATATATTTAGCAGCACTCGGGAAACTCAATTTTGGCCCTTTTGGGTGGCACCACAAGAATACTGCTTCAAATCGTTTCGCGTACGCGGCACTCATATTAAAAAGCTCTGTTCCTTTCACTGTTTCAAATGAAACTGAAAGGTATTCAGCAACGCGTATTAGAGAAGTTTTCGTTTGTTTACATTCTTTTTATCTCATTCTGATTAGGTGTCAGGTTTCGCAGATATCGCAGACACGCTCTTGTGTGACAGACTGTAACATATATTGTATATTAAGCATAAAGTCTGATCTATTTGTAAAAGTTTGAATCACCCTAGTCTTTGCGAGTAGGATGAAACAAGCTTCCATCTTTTTACAGCCTCTTATCTATTCAAAATACAGCTACATACATAGAAGCATTAATTCTATGTAAATTGTATTCCACCTAAATATAAATGATAAACTAAGTTTTCTCTATATACATACATATGTATATAAAGTACAGTTTATACAGCTTTTAAACGTATACGAAGTAATACAGGCTGCAGTTTCTATCCACAACTATACGTATATCATTTACCAGAAATATTACTGTATCAAATATATAGATATGTACATATAAATTTAACGCTCACCCCTTTAAGATACTTCAAATTCTGTAGTCATTCATTTAAACTTGCGAGGTCGAAATTTTGTTTATTCGTGAGAAAAATTATTTGTTATTAGTTATTAATAATAAAAATAGAATTTTTTCTCGCTTTCATAAAGAAAATATAATGTATTAAAATTTGAAGTCAATTTTATCGAGAACAAATTTATAGTTTATTTACCGTTTAGTCAATTAATAACTTACCATATCGTTTCAAAATATATACATACTACTTTTTAGTTATCTTTGGTCAATTATTTGAGTCGAGGTATCTGGGTAAATAAAAATGAGAATACAAGCCTCATAGATATCTTATTCATTTATGAATCGGACAAGCAACCTCTCAATATACAATATATGTATATATGTATATAATATTATTATCATCGGCAAGTGACCGATACATAAGCTTAATAGTCGTATGAAAAGTAGATAGAAAGGAATGTAATGGAGAATAGGACGGCATGCCAAGGTTGAATAAAATGGACGACAACACGACACGCTGTACGTAGAATAACGAGACGTATTCGCGCGGTATTGACAGAGGGTTGATAGAACGTATCGAAAGCGGTATTCGTCGATTATACGGGTTCCACTAAATCCGAGGGAGAGTAAGCTAGTTATTCGTGTGAGCTTTCACTGCAACGATTTGTTTCGGTTTGGATATACGTCTGTAAATAGCGTTGCTCAGCAGGTATTTTTCTTTCTCATCTTCTCTTTTTTCTGTTTTTTTTTTTTCAATATTCTCGCCCATAAAATGGCCCGATCGTTATAATATAACGATTATTATTAAGTTATGTTATAACTACCGATCGATTGGAAAACTTGACACATAAATATAGAATTATAGAAAAATTGGTTTACGTTTAGATAAAAATTTAATTTAGATTTAAATGTAAGGTAGAATACGAGAACAGCGGCCTAATATCCATTAATCATTCACAGTGCGCTATATTTTCGAATTATTTTATGCTACAATAATAATTTGTGAATTATTACATTAATGCTACGGCTATTATACACCCTTGGACAAAAAGATAGCACATGTGTGCTATCATTAATTTCTCATAGATAGAGTCCGAATTTCCCAAGTTTGACGAATGGCATATAAACAGTACCTTGTAGTAATAAGGTATATGAGCTTGAAACTGTATCTTCGCTATTCCTCTTGTATTTATCAACAATGATTGTGAAATCCGGTCGGCGAAATGATAGCACACTTTCAAAAGTTGTAGTGTTTATTATCTACTAAATTGTACAAAAATAAAAAACCTTTTAAAATTTAATAATGTGTGGATCCTCCCTTATTCTCCACCACCTCCAGCATTCGTTTCGGCAAAGAACGATATAGTTTTCTAATATAATCCAGCGATATATTTCTCCATTCCTCTTCAAGGCACTTTTTTAACTGATTAATACTTTCAAATTGCCTATTTTCTCTATAAACGGCATTGCTTAATTTACTCCAACAGTTTTCGATTATGTTTAAATCGGGGGAGCATGCAGGCCAGTCCAAAACTGCAATATTTTCTGTTGAAAAATATTCTTTCACAACCTTAGCGGTGTGAACTGCAGCATTATCTTGCTGAAAAATAAAATCTTGTCTCGCAATATGTGTTGCGTACTTTGCAATTTGATTTTGTATCAAATTACGATAGGTTATAGCATTCATCTTGCTGCGAATTGATATTAAATCAGTCTTTCCGTTATACCCAATACCTGCCCAAAGCATAATGCTACCTCCACCCATTTGACGCCGTATTTGTGACAATTTTTTTTTTCTTACATCATGATAGTAAAAATTGAATCCATCTGGGCCATCTAAATTAAATCTTTTTTCATCTGTAAATATAACTTTCCTCCACTTCTTGTTCCACCGTATATGTTCTTTTGCAAAATATAATCGATGCTCCTTGTGAATCTGCTTTAGAGCTGGTCTTCGTTTTAATTTCATCCGCTTTATGTGCGCGGATTGTTGTAGTACACGTCTGACATTCCGAGGATTAGTTTTTACGCCAACTTTTTCTGCAATTTCACGTGACGTGAGAAGCGAATTTGACGCGGCACGTAAAATTGCACGTTTTTCACGAGTACTAATCGCGGAAGGTCTCCCACTGCTTTTTTTTGTTCCATAATTATTTACATCTTTCAGTAAATTATAAATGACTTTCCGACTTCTACTGAGAACTTTTGCAATTTTAGAAATAGTAAAGTTTTCTTTCTTTAATTTCAAAACTGTTTGAATCTCTTCACTATTTAGCTGTTTTCCACGTCCCATTGTTTGAATCGAAATTTGTAAGGTTTCTAATGAAATTCTTCTACTTTTCACTACGTCTACACCACTCAGAATACACAGAAATACTAAGGAATGGAAACAAAATGCTTGGTGTGCTATCATTTCGCCGACCGGATTTCACAATCATTGTTGATAAATACAAGAGGAATAGCGAAGATACAGTTTCAAGCTCATATACCTTATTACTACAAGGTACTGTTTATATGCCATTCGTCAAACTTGGGAAATTCGGACTCTATCTATGAGAAATTAATGATAGCACACATGTGCTATCTTTTTGTCCAAGGGTGTAGTTGAGATTGCGGTTTTAGCGATATGAATTACTAAAATATGGTTTTAAGAAATGCTTGTATTTGTAGGAAAGTAACTCGATGACTTGGAATATTTAATTAAAAAATATAAAGATAGACGAATAAATATATATGTTGAAGAAGAATGAGAATAGTATTTAATTGTCTCATGGCACCAATGTCGCATCAACGTCAACGGTTGCTATTGCCATAGCCATAGCACTAATGTGGCAAATGATGACATTAAATCACTTTGCTATTGTAAATGCAAGTTTTTGAAGTTTCAGTATTTAGGTAAACTTGTTTTGTAGTATTAAGCAGAAAATATTATTTAGTAAAAGTAAAAGTAACGTGTAGTAGAATCAACTCGTTACATTGAAAGTGGTGTAAATGGTCATTAATAAACCAAATACGTTTTATTGGTTATATGCTGGTATATACTTTCTGTACACAGAATTTCTTATTGTTATAAATGTAGATATACCTACTTTATTCTATGGTTATTCTTTGCTTTTAATAAATTTTATGAATAATTGGAATTTGCTTCTGCACCTTATAAATATAGATTTAATAATGCTCGTATTTTTTCATAAAAAATTATATATTTAATAATGTTTAATAATACATTATTCGAAACAAGTATGCCATTAGAAACTAGTAGTAACGAATAACAAAAACTTGTATTATTATACAAAGAGATCCATTGCTAATCTAATAATTCACAGAAATTGTTTTCTCTGCAGAAAAACACTCATTGATCGATGAATTTCAACGATAAAGCAATATTACAACATTTTCTAAAATTTTCTAAACAATCACGGAGTTGTTTGTTATATTTATTTACATAAACGGTTATGCAATAGAAAGAAAGTTCGATATTCGCGGAACATTTGACGCGTGAGATTGTATGCTTGGTTCAAAATGACATATATCGTTTATTACGGTCAATTTAAGGATGGGGGCACGAGTTCATGCACTAAAATGTTAGTTAACGCGTCAGCAAGATACTGGTTTTTGCCAATCTTCATCGGACATCCCCTGGACATGCAATCATTCATCTGTGACTCGTCTGTCTCATCGTTATTCGTCATCTCATCGAATATCTCGTGGGAATCAATTTAATGCCTTATCGTGAAATTGCTAGATGGATGCTTCTTGTGCGGACGCCAGTTCTGTGATCGATCCGATTTCACGAATATTTGTTCCCTGTGGCGAAGCACAGCCGTTCGTTCCCATCATCTTTCCACTTCCCCTGCAATATGTCTCGAAAAGATTGAAAATTACGCTAATAGTAATGGTGTGTAGGTATCTATAATATAATACAATAGATTCCTATATAGTTCCATTTGTTTTCAACGTTCAACGTTCAACTCAATATCGATTATTTAATTTGGCTCAGAGTTTGATCCGAAAGTGCTTGTATCGAAATTTAAACGGAAAGTAACTTTTTGTTTTAAACTTCGATTCAAAGAAATTGTCCATTTTTAAATTTGATACATAAATAATTTTTCCTTTCGTAATTTGGTTCTAAAATGATCATTCGTATTCAAATTCGATTCTAAGTCGATTATTCATTTTTTAATTCGACTCGAAAGCTAAAGCGCTTCGAAATTCGATCTATACTATTTCAAATCTAATTCAAAGGTAATTCTCGATTTTTTCAAAAATATCAAACACTCCTAATAGGAATATCCCAAATTTAACCTCGTGTTCTTCCTAATGTGATCCGTGTGGTTTTTCGAAGAATAACCGATTAACAGCATCCGTATGAAGAAAATCATATTCTTTATGTAGCAGAATCAATCATCAGGTAAGTGAAGCTGGGAACAGTACGGTACGATGATCCAGACATCGTGAAAGGAGCGTTGCATCTACATGATGACACGATGACTCGTGCGCGGGTTCCGTCATCGTTGTACGAGTAGGTATATGCACTAACCGGGCAGGTAATGCAAAGAATCGCTCGTTTTGACGTGATGGAAAGAGGCAGAATCATCGAGAGGATGTTATTTCATTATAGTATGTTAATACTTTCGATGCTTTATTCTCGATCGAATTCGTTATTTTTCTTTTCTTTTTTTTCTTTCTCTATACTTGTATCTATATAATACAGACTGATATGAAAAGAATAAGGTACGATACGAATCGTGTATCGATCGTTGAAGTATTTATAAAGAATTGGAAAAGAGTTTGTCCCTAGTCCTGACCTACTGACCTTCTGACATCTAATTGTAACCTGCATGCTTCTGTTGATTTAAAGTTTAAACTAAGCTGTTGCAACTCACTGCTGCATACTTCTGGGTGTGCTCATCATTTAGCCTTAGCATGTTTCACGAAGATGTTTCTGCATTTCTGTTGTTTCCCAAGCTTAACACATGCACCTCTTGATTTTTATTCCGAAAATGGCTTTGCTGGCTTTTCAAATCATTCCAAGAAACCTGTTACGTTCAATCTATTGGATTCGTTTAACTTTGTTAGCTTGATCATACAGCTCGTTTGTTTTTTTTTTTTTTTTATATAGAGTTAAATGGTTCAGTTTACAAACTATATCGTTTCACAACATTTTTCAACTTATCTTTAAATTGTCTCTAACTGGTTAATATAAATTGATTCACAAGATATTTAGCTACGATAACAAATGTTAAATTTCTTTTTTTTTTTTTTTTCATTGAGTTAAGAAGTCTTATTTATACACATAATTGTCTGTAGATACGTGTATGCTAATTCACATATTATAATAAATCTCCGTGTCTTCAGCTTGGTCCATTTAGCAATAAGCGAAATTTCACTCTTAAATATGTTGAGAAAAAATATCAAATTGTTATTAAAAAAAACCTTTTAACAATCAACCTAAAAATATATTGGACAATAGAATAGAACGATCAACACACCCACTGCGGATCCAATATTCATTACCTATCTACGATACTGTAGACTGTAAGCTAATAGATAATTTTCATACAATATTTGTCTGTAGATTATTATAGAACATTATATATTTATGTACCTGTATATGTGTTTGATACGAATTGTTCTCAAATCTTTTCTATAATTTCATGATTTTCAATTTCACAGTGAACATGTTATTATCTAAGTAACCCTAAATTTTGTTAAATTCTTTGAAACCTGACAGATTACAAAACTTTCACGTGGAACAAATAGTTTGAATGAAATGAAACATTTATAAAAACAGACAGTGACAAAACAGTAGAAGATTAAAAATGAATTTAAAAGTTGACAACATTCTACTATTTACTTTCATTAAAAAAATGTAGATTTGTATTGTTATTGGATATTAGATAAGTATAATAATAGTGAAAAAATTAGAAGGTCAAAAGTTGGTGATAAAACTATCTATGGTTTGAACGTTTTATGTTTCTTGGAGTGATCTGTCGCGTAAATGATTCACTGTAAAATGATAATGAAGTATTTGTTGGGGAAAGTGCGGTCGGGTGGCGATGACACGACGTGGGTCACTTGGAAAATGGCCTTGATGATAGCAATGCCAATATGCGCGATCTGCGTGGTGGTTATGATCATTTATCACGCGCGTAAGACCCCAGAAAGGCCAGGAAATGGCGATGATTCGCAGGAGGCACCAGATCGACCCATCCTGGGTGGTGTTACCATCAGGGATATGCTTGAAATGACTACTAGTGGCAGTGGCTCAGGTATGTCAAATTAAAGTTCTATGTATATTAATCAAACTTTTTTTAAATTTTCGCTACTAAATTCTGTATTAATCAAGTTTCATTTTTTATTTTTATTATGTACCTAGCAATGGATATTTTATAACTAAATCAGATTTGTCTGCAAAAATAGATGTCACATTTAAATTTGTTTGCGTTGCTCAAAGGACTACTAGCGTAAGGAATGCAAGCTTCATTGGCTGTTTCGTATAAATTCTACACAATCATAAAGATAGCATGCGTATTGGCCGAAAGTGTCACATATATAAATAAAGAAATACAGAGGAATACGACCTGTGCCCTTATCGCGCTAGTCTTTTTTTCAACAATGCACTGTACATATATGTATATCGAATATACAGTCTGTCACACAAGAGCGTGTCTGCGATATCTGCGAAACCTGACACCTAATCAGAATGAGATAAAAAGAATGTAAACAAACGAAAACTTCTCTAATACGCGTTGCTGAATACCTTTCAGTTTCATTTGAAACAGTGAAAGGAACAGAGCTTTTTAATATGAGTGCCGCGTACGCGAAACGTCGAAAATCGTCTGGCATGGGCGAATGAAAACAGAGATCGTGATTGGAGTAATATAATATTCACTGATGAATCTTCGTTTTGGGCATGGTGTCCTATTAGGCGTGCTTGGACTATCCATGGAAGAAGGATGATTCAAAGAAGTGTAAAACACCCTATAAAAGTGCATGTTTGGGGTTGCTTTAACGCACGCGGTTTTGGGACTTTGTGCGTCTTTACAGACAATCTGAATGCACAAAAGATGGTGAAATTGTACCAAAGGGGACTTCTCACATCCGTGAAACGTTGGTTCAACCAAACCGAGGACCAATGGATATTGCAAGAAGACAACGACCCTAAACATCGAAGTCGCATCTGCACCCAATGGAAAGCGAAAAACGCCATCACAGTACTTCCTTGGCCATCGCAGTCCCCTGATGCAAACCCTATCGAAAATGTGTGGTCCCTAATGAAATGCAAGCTGAGAGGAAGACGTATCACAAAAATAAGAACACTTGTACATCACATTCGAAAGATATGGAGGTCGTTACCAGAATCCTACGCTCAAAAATTAGTCGAGAGTATGCCGAAACGATGTCAAGCTATAATCGCTAATGGAGGAGATTGGACACCCTACTAAGTAACAGCGTATTAGTGTTTTAGATGTAGATTCAATTCATATAAATTTTTTTACAAATATATAAATATTTACAGAAATATCGCAGACACGCTCTTGTGTGACAGACTGTAATAGTGATATTTTGGATGTAAATTTAAAAATAATTCAAAGAGTGGTTTCCTACCAGTTAGTCTGTTACTTCCTTTTATTTTACACGACACTCCATCTGAACTATAGTTGTATTGATATTAATTTCAAATACGTATATTAAAGTTCATATTGAAGTTCTGACATTCATTATATTATACTTTCCAAAAGTATATTTATTTTTTAAAAGTGTATTTCTTTCACAAAATTTCTTTGTACTGTAAATTGTAAACGGCTTTTAAGTGTACCAGGCGTAATAGCTATTCAATATAATCCATTAAATTGTCCTATTATTGTATCGTATTCTGTTTGAAACTCATACAGTTTTACATAAAGAGTTTAACCACGAAAGAGTTGAACTATCTTGTTACTGTATCATATCCTGTTTAGAATTCGTAAATTTTTACACAAAGCACATTATTAGTGTTGTGCACACGAGAGTCATTTTCAACTATACTGAAATTCGTGTTCTTCAATGCCCATCCTCTCCCAAGTAGGCCTGCCGCTTCTGGTACAGCGAAGCATAGCCCGCCAGATTCAGCTGGTGGAGACGATTGGAAAAGGTCGTTTCGGCGAGGTCTGGCGTGGTCGTTGGAGGGGTGAGAACGTTGCCGTGAAGATCTTCAGCTCGCGTGAAGAAAGGTCTTGGTTCAGGGAGGCCGAAATTTATCAGACGGTGATGCTCAGACACGATAATATCCTCGGGTTCATCGCAGCTGATAACAAAGGTAAGTACAAATTTGCACGCAAGTGCATAAACATTGCGTTGAATTGGAATTCGTACAGTTTTAACTGTCGGTTACTTAACGACTTAACGACTTAACGACTAATTTAACGACTTTAACCTTTTCGAGGCTAACGGATAATTACCCGTTAATCCGGATAGCAACGAATAAGAATTGGTTGCTAGATTATAATGAACATATACCTTAGTGTTAAGTATACATACTATCTATACTATATATGATAGTAGAATTAAGTTATTATGCAGTTAAGCTTTTTTTCAATAAATTTTCCCTTGTAGACAGGGGAATGTATTGGATCTTCATATGGGATTATGATTATAGATATTATGGTTACTAAAATTTCTACATATCATGTATGGTGTAGGTATCT
Source organism: Bombus campestris (assembly GCA_905333015.3). Classification (NCBI taxonomy): domain Eukaryota; kingdom Metazoa; phylum Arthropoda; class Insecta; order Hymenoptera; family Apidae; genus Bombus; species Bombus campestris. The sequence continues at coordinate 6,597,984 of HG995133.1, read as the reverse complement.
GATTTAGTAAGTGTAGCAATTTATTACTAGTTAATGCTTGTGAATTAACCAAGTATTTTATGTATTCACTATACCTGTAAATTTTTCGCCCGATATAAGCTACCACTACTATGGTCTCAAAGATAGCGTCGATTGGGTTATTCTCGCTAAGAAATTTGTTATTAACATAAGTAGCTACTTCTCCAATAGCGCTGAGTGATTCTATTTATCTTAAGTCTTCGATCATTTATAATGCCGTATCGGATTCAGTTCCCACGTTATAATATATTTTAATATTAGTATCCATTACATGCTTGTTGGAGCTTTTTAATGGTTCTAGTTATTCCATATTTAATGAAATTCTGCCTCAGGCTTGGGCAGGAGATCAATAGGGCTATGGTGTCAACGGTTAATGAGATTGTTTCCATTTTCTGTATATTCTTTGCCTATTTCCGGTACATTTTCTAAAAAAACTGCATAGCTGCAAAGAATTAAGTGAAAATTATTTTGGATTGTATTGCTTTATTGTCTTAATTGAATTCATAATAAACTGATCAATGTTTGGTACCGGGCATAAAATTCGAGACTTGCTCCTGAGTTTTTTTTTTGGTAGGTTTCGTCGATACGTGACTAGTGGCATGATACTTGCGAGGTACTCCTCATTGCCCATAGCATGAATTATCAGATTGAACTTGGATTCGATCGATCAGGAGTATCCGATAAGATAGAATTAAAGGGTAAAGTTCGTCTAGTTTTTCCTTTGGCCGAATGGAATGTGAATAGGAATGTGATTATAATAAGTATGATAGGTATAAGGGATGAGGTATTGTTCGTTATATTTTTATCTGTTCCGCTCGACTTATTATTTATTTTATTGCTAGCTTGACTTGTGTCAACAGTTGCTGGAAATGTAGTACTTAATTCTGAACTTTTTAAAGCATCTGTTTAGCCTTATGTACATATATTATGTATATATATATCCTCTTGTATAGGAAGGAAGCATGTAAGACTCTCAGAGGATATGAAAGTCCAGTAGTTCGTATTATCAAATTGAATTTAGAGGACCTCAGGGAGTTTATCAGTATCATCAGGTTGTATAAAAATCTGTCATCGGGAACTCATGATGTGTGACAGTCCTTGTTTGCTTAAACGAGCTTTCAGAAATGATATGGCAGAGTATGATTTCAACCCTAATTTGTGTAGAATGTCAACTATTAAAACGTAAGGAATAATCGGAGGGACATTCGATAAAATGATCCTTTCCATTCTGCTAATTAGTAGTCTAATTTCCAGCTCATTGTTATTGACTTTGATTATAGGGCGCCTTTTATGACGTTAATAATAACTATAAGCTGAACGAAAAACACAAAGATTTGGTTTTTATTTTTTGCCTTTAAATAACATTAAACAAGGAAATAGATATCACCGATCGTTTCCTTTACTCGAGTAACGCCAAATTAAAGAAAGACTATCTTTTTAAATGATATAGCTGCCGAGATAATGCGATTGTTTCCATGAGTTACAGTTGTCGCGCGATCGCGGTTCTGGTCGAGTTAGCAACGACGCGTTGAGCTCTCATTGTCAGCAGCCTCGTTCACTACATTGACGGCTTCTAATCGCCTGCTGTGAAAATGCATCAACTTTGCAAATGTTCATTAATTAATTAATCTTTTATGATCACCCAATCAATACGAAAGGATCCACATATGATATAAGTAATAAACTGTAAAACGACGTCTGTTTCGTTTCCTAATGTTTCGTTGACAATTTTTTAAACGAAGAAAAATAGATATCTGTCAGTACCTAGTCAATTGATCCTAGAGAAATTTTTTTTTTTTAATTACATAAAATGATTTCAGAAATTGATAGAAACAAATTCCACTATTGTAGGATAAAAAATGTAAAAGTTATTGCATTTTACAACTAATAAAAAATGATCGTAGTTGTATTTTAGCCAGGAGCTTGAATGAAAACATCTTGTTCGGTTAAATATCAAAATATTTTACGTTTCGTAAGTTGACAAATTGATTGTACGAAAATTAACAAACAGATCGATTCGAAAATTGGTTCACTACACGTAGTTTGATACGACTTGTATTTTTGTCCAGTCGTGGGGAGACGTGATCGCGGTGAAGCGCGTCAACGGGAGTCGTAAATTCCCGTTACGATTACAACAATCGACACCACGAACAGGTCGATCCCCTTATTTTTTGTGGGATAATAGGGGTGTTTGTTGTAGAATAAAACTGTAGTCTACAGTTCTATAATATGTATACTTTCCACAACTTACTAGACTTGGGATTTCATCGTGTCGGAAGATATAATGGATGTAAACGATTAATAGTTGTGTACTTGATAGATGAGTCGTATTAATAGAGAGTAGATTAATGTAATGTCACGTAGATCGTAGTGAGGACTAAGTTTGAAGCAATAATAGATGACTACGTCGCGATTGAAAGAACAATAGATTTGACTGATCTAAATGTGTAGCAATAGTAGATGACTGCGCCGAGAATGAAAGAACAGTAGAGTTGACTGATCTAAGATTTAGACACTTGAGTTGACTACGCGAAGATTGGGAGAACAGTAGAGACCCGCCTCGTACAATTACGGGGGAAAGCTCGGTGTGGGTGTGCCTTTTTGAACTAAGAACGCGGATTCGTTGTCCACACTTTTCGGTAGGAAAGTGAGGATAACGATCCGCGATACCCATTGGTTATAGCCAATGTTAATAAATAAAAATATGAGGAGAAAGTCTCCTGTAGATGTGGCTCATGGGTGTCCTTGTTCATGGGAAAAACCTGCTATTTCGCTAGACAAACATCCGCTTTCTCCGTAAGTTATGAGAGCGTGCAATAAACCTAAGGACTGTTTTAAGGACCACCCATAAACCGAAAATACTTATATGAATAGAAATTAAGCTAAAAAGATTCGGTTTATGGTGGTTCCTGAGATTTATTGCGGGTCAGTGTGTGGGCCTCGGCGGCCAGACCATGAGGGACGTCGGACGGACCGTCTCACGCGACGTAACACAACTAGTATTAACTTAATTACCACAGAGCCTAGATATTTTAAAACAATTTTACCTAAAATTATAAAAAATTTAAGAAAAACGGATTTCTTCGCATTTCTTACTAATTTGCCATCTAACAATTGGATTTATCGTAACGTACTAGCTAAAATTTTACAGATAATTTTATTAACTACAACTTTTTGTTGAAACTTTTTCACGTACGACAGATTGTTTCTAAGGTACAAAGTGTAAAAATGTCTTTTTCCCGTTTAATTGATATTTTGTTTGTGAAACAGCGGAGGTAAAAATTGTATCAAAATCGTTTATTTTGTGCAAAGTATCGTTCCAAATCATATTTACTATATTTCCAAAATTACTGTATTTCCAAAACATTTTTACTATTAATTTGTTCCTGAAGAAATATTGAGTAGGCTGGACTAATTGTAATTACACACATGCATATACATGTACAAAGCAACATGCACGTGTACGCGCTGTGAATAACCAGATTTTAGGTTGTATGTAAACTTCGCGTCATTCGCGCAATACGTTGGCCAAGCACGACTGAGATGCGTCGAAACCAACCTGAATAAAGAGAGTTCTTTCAGTTTAAATTCAAATGTTTTCACTATATCCTTTTTATTGTTCTTTGTAAAGATGCCTACAATCCGAATCCCTCGACTTATTGGAATTTAAGCAAACACTAATGTATACGACATACATATTTAGATTAAGAATAATCCGAAATACAAGTTGTGTCTTTGTTCCTCAGATAATGGTACGTGGACCCAGCTGTGGTTGATCACGGATTATCACGAGAAGGGTTCGCTGTTCGATTATTTGAACAGATCGACCGTTGATACAAACGGTATGATCAGGATGGCTCTGTCGATTGCCACCGGGTTAGCGCATCTTCACATGGAGATCGTCGGCACGCAAGGGAAACCAGCCATCGCTCACAGGGATCTCAAATCGAAAAATATCCTCGTGAAGACGAATGGCACATGCGCGATCGGCGATCTTGGATTGGCCGTCAGGCATGATGTAATAACAGACACCGTCGATATCCAACTAAATAATCGGGTGGGCACTAAGCGGTACATGGCACCCGAGGTAAATTATAAATTTAAAAAATTCACATTTTACCCATTCGCTTTGTTTATCAAAATAGCTAAATGTGGGCGATATATATTGGAAATATTGAATTATAATATATTGGGTTGTCCCAAAAGTTTCTTTCGTTTTATAAGGAAATAATAGATGCGCAGCATTTTTTGTTTCATCCATTTTGTAATAATACAACAAAATGGATCGTACATAATTCAATAAAATAATATAAAACAAAAGATGTTGTATCTATTACTGCCTTATAAAACGAAAGAAACGTTTAGGATAACATAATATTATATGCATATACGTATATATTATTATGTACATATACATATACGTATGTATATAAAATACGACAAATTTATGTTATAACTCAACACATGTTCAAGTATTATAAGCATATAAGTAGAGAAATCCTTATTGGTAAATTGAAAAGTAATTACGTTATGGAAATTTCTATTTCCATTTTTATTTCTGTAATACATATCAGATTTGAAAATATATATTTCGTACCCTTGGTTCTGTTTTATACAAATATTTCTTACACCATTTTCATTTAATGTAATTCAGATAAGAACGTCAATTTCTTTTCCCATACAATTTAATTTAAATTTAATACGATTCAAATGGTGCCTTTTTCCTAGAAATATCTGAACGTAACCCAATCAAAAATTTGTTCCATCTACTGAATATGTATTATAATAAGCAATTTGCTTTGGGCAGTTCATAGATTTTTGAATATCATATGCATTTTGATGCTTGGAAATATCTCATAAATGCATAAATACTCGCAATCTATCGATTGTTATTGATTCAAATAAATACGACAAATTTTTCTTCCCTTAGAATTAACGATAACCGACTTACCTCGCAATATTTCAGTCATAAAATTTTTTGGAGAAGTCAATATTTTCTTACATATGTTATAAAACACATTTAATCACTACTTTTAAAACTGGTGTTTGGCATGGAAGCGGGAAAGGCAGCAAAGTTAACTTGCTGGTTCTCAAACTTTTCGCTACGGAGAAAGCCCATTTTCATTCTCCTCTTGAAGAGTGCGGCTGCTGAGAATTGTTACTTCTGCTTTTAGGTTCTCGAAGAGACGATAAACATGAACCACTTTGATTCCTTCAAGAGGGCTGACGTGTACGCTCTCGGGCTGATCCTCTGGGAGATCGCAAGGCGATGCAACGTCGGCGGAATTCACGACGAATATCAGCTGCCGTTTTACGACTTGGTGCCTTCTGATCCGACGATCGAAGAGATGCGTAAGGTTGTGTGTACCGACAGACAAAGGCCATCGATACCGAATCGGTGGCAGTCGATCGAGGTACGTGCCACGTGCTGCTTCTCAAAACTTTTTCGGAAGCTCTGATCCTCGCGTTCTTAAGAAGAGGCTTAAGAAAAAACTTACACCATAAACCATACTTCGCATTGTATATTTGTTACTGTTTATATTCGGGCTGTTCTACGTAAGATGTAAATGGGTCGAATCGTAGGTTTAAAATAATAGACAATAGGGTAGAACTATTTTATTACATATAATTAGCTATCAGATACATAAAAGGAGTTTTCTGATTCTCTTTACTACTTACGATTTTTCATTTACATAATACAAGTCTACGTTCATTTAATCCGTAATCAAGAACTGTGTTAGGTAATCAGTCAGTGGCGTAAGTTATTCTAATAATGAGTCTTATTTACTCACAGCGCTAAAAACATTTTAACTGTTATTCTATTGATCACTCCTAATAATTTTAAAACAGAGGTTGGTTATTATAATAGTAGTGTTATGAGTCGGAGCTGCGAGTAGTGCGAGAACCCGGCGATTGTATTTTATAGAATACGGATTTTATATATATAAATATATATAATGCGTATACATATATACATCCGTATTCTATAAATATCATAAAACAAATGTAAATTCGTTAGTAGGTAAATACGCGGTCAAACGTGACACGAAACCTGTAAGATGCGGACACAGGGAGTCATGGGAAATATTAGTATTGATTCTGTTTTGATTAAGAAAAGTCAACACAACTTGAGTAGTAAAATCGTATCATGTGGGTATATTCAACTACCTTTGTGAAGGATTGCAAAACTTGGGTATTAGATCTAAAACAACTAGATTCCAATTTTGAACCCAGATATGAATATTATAATTATAATCAAAAAGATTATTATATGTGTGATTATGAGTGTGGATGCTCTGTTTTGATACACTGACAGTGCGGTAACTAACGATACCAAATAGAATCAAATGATCAAACGAATTTACCTAATGCGAGGTTCGCTCGTAATTATATGAAGAGTTCCGTCCGAAGAGATTACAAATGCAGTCTCCTTCTTACCCTTTAGTCGTTATAACCTTCGGAGCGAAAAGTCGCTGTCCTGTCTGCGACACTCGTTTACGCACGTCGCTCTTTTAGATTTTGGATAGATCTAAAATTGTAATTTTAATCGATCGAACACTGGGAAAGAAATTCTTATTACAGAATTTTTTGGTGGAGATCTGATTATCGATGCAGTTTTGCATTCTTAAGGATTTTAGGAGGTAGCACTTTCTAAAATTAAGGGAATTTTGTGACTGGAGTCGGTTGGAACAGGAGAATCTACCTGCAGGGCGATCGGCACGAAAAAATATAACCCTTCTGAGTTTGCAAAGAATGGTACTTGGATTCTTCTCACGTGGCGACGCGATGTGACGGTCTATTAGGTATCATCCAGCTCAATCGCAGTTATATTACTTACATTGCTTAGATAAAGGATGTTTAAGATTAGATAGAGAAATTTAAAATAAAAGGTATTTCTGTTTTTTGAGTGCTCTTGAAGGCATCTCAAGAGTGTGGCGGAGACAGGATATTTTCCATACGTAATAACAGATAATTAAATGCATTATCTAGTGTAAGGAAATGTAAGAAATATATGTTTTACAGTAGTTTATATTTCGTAATTATACAATGTGAACTACATGTCACTGCCGCTATTTCTAAGACGCTTAACTAATCTCCGAGTCGATACGATACTGTACGTTCGTCATCACGGAAAAGGATGACTCTCTTACACTCTTACGAAGGCAAGGAGCTTGTTGCCATTCGATTAGATCAATTCTACGTCGTTCCTCGTCCACTATTTTATGCTTTTATATTCGATGTGGATGCTTCCAATACTAAACGTATACGCTGCTACGGACGCAGAATTCACTGTAGTGTTACCGACAGTTTTTTTCGAAGATCTCGGAAACTAAGCCCTTACCCAAGATCGATGTACAGGATTATATGTACAGGAAAAAGTTGTGCAAAGTGTTCACAACATACATATTTCAAAATCATTGTAATTGGGGAGGAGGTAACTTTTTTATAGTTTCACTTGATTCACCAATTGAAAATTAGAATAAAGCGCAATATTCCATATATCAATCGATTCATCAAAGGTTATTTCACGTTAATGGAGGATCGTTCGCTATAACTGCGACTGCCTATTCCAAAATGAAGTATACCTAATCGGAATGACAATTTAATCGGTTTTTTTCGCTAATTGAACGTTTTGGAAACTAAGGCCGAACGGGGATCATATGTACATATGTACAAAAACTCGTTCAAAATATTGATTCTAATGATAAAATCTTGAAAAACTTTCCCGTAAAAGCAATACGATTGATCACAATAATATTCAATGCAATCTTAAGAATCGATAATGTTACCTGAGCCAGGCAAAGAACCACACTAAACTGCATCTTACAGACCAATATCACTACTTCCTGTATTTTCCCAAATACTAGAGGCAATAATATACGACCGCCTGAAACCAACAATAGAGAAAGAGAAATTAATACCAGATCACCAATTTGAATTTAGAAACAAACACTCTACGATAGAGCAAATGTACAGGTTCGTCAACGGAATTTTACTAGCAATAGAAAACAAAACAATACTGGACAGCCCTCTTCATGGACATCAAGAAAGCATTTGACAAGGTGAACCATGAAAGCCTTTTACAAACAATCAAAAAACATTTTCCGGAACAATTCTACCACTTACTCAAATCATGCCTAAGCAATAGAACGTTTGCAGTAAAAATAAAAGACATATATTCCGAACTTAAAGACATCAAGGCAGGGGTACCGCAAGGAAGCATCTTAAGGCCAATATTATACACACTATACACGGCCAACATAACGACAACTACCAACAACAAAATACTGACATTCGCGGATGAAAAGGGCTGTATTAGTCAGGCACACTAATTCAGAAACAGCAATCATATTATTACAAGAGCATATCACAAAAATAGAAAAATGACTGTAAGATAAACAAAGAAAAGCAAACCCCGGTAAATGCAACCATATTACATTTATACTACAAGAACGGAAACGACCAAATATCCAATTAAATGGCACACACACACATTGAAATATGAATAACACAATGAAAGCAAGTTAAATACATGGGAACACTTAGATTCACAACTTACACGGAAGCAACATACTAAATCAATTATAGACTGAATATGAATAAAAAGAAGACAAATTTACTGGTTAACTAGTCGAAATTCTAAACTCAGCATAGAAAATAAATGAAAAATATATAAAACAATAATAAAACCAATTTGGACGTATGGAATACTACTATGGAGGACAGCAGCAATGAGTCACATAAATAGAGTTGTTACAATCGAAAATATTCAGAGCAATAGTTCTAATCCAGGAAGACTTAAAAATACCACTCGTCAAAGAAGAAATCGGTACATACGCACAAAAATGCAAGGAAAGAATGGCAACACATCCAAACCAGCTGGTTGCTGAAGCGAGCAAAACCCATATAAAAAGGAGACCAAAAAGAAAATACCCCATTGACCGCACTAAAGAAATAAAATAGACAAACACCAAGATGGTATCCCGCCAGGGGTAAACATCCATATGTTATTCAACAATAAAGTTAGAAAAATTTATCAAATGTCCAACTGGACAAATTATAAAGTACGATTAAATGAAAAAAAATGATTTTGACAACGTATTTCAAGGTCATTGAAATTAATAAGGTGTGCCCTAATTGTTACATGTAATTATTAACTTTATTACAGTTATACTTATAAAAATCAAAACTTACACGAATATCCACAATTCACTTATACTCGAATACATTTTATTATACATAGTAGTAATTCTTTATCGCTTTCCCTTCGGGATTGCAGAGTTCTATTTCTTACATAATAGTTCTCATTCTGCATCTCGTTATCTATATTTAAGCTAGCTTATTTTATCTTGTATTTTGTAACAGATTCTTTAACCAATTAACTGCCTTCGACGTGTATACATGTCAATCTAAAACATTATTTCGGCGCGGTTGACGTGTATGCTCGTAGTGTAAAATAAAAAATTACCATTTATTATAAAAACCCAAAATTTTAGTAAAAAGTAATGTAAATGGCATTTAGTGGTATGTTCTCTTTATACTTCCACTAAAACTTATGTATTTTATTTTATACATATATATATATATATATATATATATATATATTTTTATTTTATACATATTTTATACACACATATATAAAAAAGAGTTTGATTATTTGATTATTTTCTTTGTCATATCGGTTACACATCGTATAATTTATTGCTTCTTATAAATTGAGTTGATTATTTTCCCTAATGCATTGGCTATTCCTCGAATTGTTTTATGTACTTTACTTTATTGTTTTTTGGCAAGTTTTAAATTTTTAATAGTAATACCGTTTTTCAATAACAAATTGCTAATTTTTTATCGAATAGAAATGTAATCCTTCCTCTCATAAAATATATAATAGGGGCATTTACCCAGCGGTCGACGTGTATACTCGTCATTGCTTGATTTTGCCTACGCACTCTATAAGGAACTTTTGAAACTAAACTCCGCAGTTAACAGATTAAAAGAAATTATGAATTAAATTCTCTATATTTTGCTTGATCATTAATTATATGTATGCAAAGGTGTGTATGATAATTGTAAAAAGTTTTATACAATCTATGATACACGTGTCGTTTGGTTTCTTTTCCAGGCGTTACAAGTGATGTCGAAGGTGATGAAGGAGTGTTGGTACCACAACGCGGCAGCTAGACTAACCGCGCTTAGGATTAAAAAATCCCTCGCAAACTACGGTGCGATGGAGGACTTGAAGTGAAAGGAGGAGAATCAGC